>PVKA01008974.1:0-70479 GCA_004027165.1 Ctenomys sociabilis
GTCAACAGAGTGAAAAGACAACCCACAAACTTTGAAAAAATCCTAACTAATAAGCAATCAGACAGAGGACTACTGTCTAGAATATATAAAGAACTAAGATATAACAGGGCCCTCAAATTTAAAGACCCAATTCAGAAATGGGCATCTGAGATGAATACACACTTCTCAGAGGACGAAATTAAAGAAGCGAACAAATATACGGAAAGCTCTAACTCTTGAGAATCTCTGTAAAGTTCCAAAATAAGGTAATGTGGTTGCCGTAGAAACCTGTAACCGATAAAAGCTCCAGAGAAGAAAGCCCTGGGATTGGCATTTTCTAACTCCATGTCTCATTGTCCTCTGCTGTCTGAGTAAATTTCATTTGTGTTGATTCCTCAGCTTCCGTACTTTCTCACGAATCAGCTGTAACAGTAACAAGGAAAAGATTTTGCTTAGAACTAAGATGAATAATATTTTAGCCTAACATACAAAACTTTAGGGGCATTCCAGCACTACTTTTGATGGTGTCAGATTATCGTATATAAGAACTAATTATTCCCTGAAGATTTTTGTACTTAACTTCCAATATGCTATTGCTCAAAAGAAAGTTATGTTTTCTTGAAAATTCTTGCAATATGACATCAATTATTTAATCCTGTAGGAGAAAAAAATATCTATTTGGTTATTCTATTCATAAGATAACTATTGGATAACAATTGGACTCCTCAGAGTTTCAACATGTTAGCTGCTCTTCAGTGAGGCAAATACATTTCCCAAGTCTCCACATGAAGTAGGCATCACAGCGAGACCTGAGCTGGTTATTGGACAATAAAAATGTCTAGAAAGAGACAATGAAAGAGGAATGAGAAGAAATAAGAAACAAATAGAGAAGCCCATAGAGGACAAAGGAAGCACTGTAGTCATTGGAAACTGCTATAATTGTGGACAAGCATGTACCTGGGTGGTGTGATGCTTTTAATTTTTTGGAGATAAATACCTGGGCAAAATGGGGACTTTAGTCTTAGTTTATTGAAGAATCTCCACTTTGATTTCCATGGTGGTTGTACACTCCCACCAACAGTGGGGAAGTGTTTCTCTTCCCCTGCACCCTCTCCAGAATTTGTTATTTGTTGATTTCTTTGTGATAGCCATTCTTTCTGGGGTGAAATGGAATCTCAACATTGTTTAATTTGCATCTCTTGGTTGACAAACAATGTTGAGCATGTATTCTTATGTATGTATTTGCCGTTTGTATTTCTTCATCTGAGAAGTGTTTTTAATCTCAGGTGTCCATTTTCAGATTGAGTCTTTGAATTTGGGGGAATCTGACTTTTTTCAAACTTTATATGTTCTGAATACTAGTGTATTGTCTGAGGGTTAACTTTTTCACACTCTGCAGGTTGCCTTTTGCTATTTTTAGTGATTTTTTTGTTATTCAAAAACCTGTTAAGAAGATGAAATCTCAGGAGTCATGTTTTTTGTAGCATTTTCTACATATTCTGGGTTTGGCCTACATTTGCCTACATTTACATTTTCATGAACTGTACCTATTATCTCAATCAGCAGATTTAGTATTTATGTTTTAATATTTAGATCTTAGATCCATTATGGTTTTAGTTTAGTGAATGGTGGTAAACATGAGTCTTGCTGTAGTCTCTGGCATGTGGGAAGCCAGTTTCTCCAGCATCATTTATTGAAGAGGCTCTCTTTAATAAGATGAGTTGGTTGAGTGTGCTTAGAGTTGTGTTAGATAAAGATGCACATTGTATTTCAAAATACTAATGTGTAGCATTTGAGAATTTAGATCAAAAACACTCTTTATAAAAGCTTTATTTGCTACAGGATAGAAAGAAGAGCTGCATGCTGAAAGTGGAAAATAAAAAGCACTGAAAGATACCAGAGATACAAACAAATGGAAGTTTCTGTCTTAGAATATCACCATTTTGAGGTGTGGAATACCTTCCAGATCAACCTTTGAATTTTGTCATGGCTGGGTGCCCATCCCCAGAGAAGAAGGGAGGGAACATTCTGTGTGTGTCTGCAGTCTTTACATGTCTTTCATTCCTAGTGAATGTAAGCTGAAGCAGAGGGGAGCACTGTGTGGCTCCTCCCATGGGAGGATGACCTCCAGTGTGTGGAGGGAGGAAGGCCATGGAAGGGGAGACTGCACCCTGCTCCCTCTTTGTGAAGGAGTAAGCCAAAGACAGTGCAGCAGAGAGGGGGGTGGCAGCGTGTGTCACCACGTATTTTTCTATGTGGTAAAAAATGTTAACGTTTGTTGTTTCTGTCTCACCAGTAATGTACAATCTGGTGGGGGACAGAGAACCTTCCCCAGGGCCATGTAATGTGAAGAATAAGTATGGAATAGGAAGGGCAGCATGATCAGATTGAGGCGCCAGAGAAGTTTCATGGAAGAGGACAACATGCTGGACTCACTTAGGAAACTTCGTACAGACAGAGAACAGTGAAGCTGGGCCATGAAGCAATAAACAGCAGTGAGGTGTGGCCCGGACACTGAGGAGCCATGGGCACAGAAAACATGTCAACCGGGGAGATTTCTGGAAAGGTGCTTTGTCCCATTTTACCAGTGCCCTCTGGTTCCATCATCATGAAAGGCAAGCAATATTTACAGAAGAGGCCCCAGTAAATAGCCCAGGACAAATGGTTGTAGTTGCAGATAAATGCTAATCCCCCGGATTAGTCACAGCAACTTGTAATTATTGTGAGTTGTACTTGGGTTTGTTTGTCTGTTCATGAAGATCATAAATTTGAAAGACAGCGAAGGCTTCCAGTAAGCATTTGTAATGAAAAACAATCTCTAATGTAGGTCGATTTCACAAATTTATTCAGCCCCAATAATCTAGGTCCTATGGATGCTATAACTTTTATATACTTTCAGCGGTGAATTTCATTAGGACTCAGGTGATTTTTAACTCTCTGGCATGAGTTGTAGATGGAAGGATACACAGGTGAAGCTCCATTGCTGGTCAAATTCTGTGCTGATCCTGCCTAGCTCACCTGCAGGGTGCAGCAGTGTTAACAGGGTGTTGTGCTTCAAACAAAGAGAACAGATGTGGCTTCAGCCAGCATTTAGTCGGTGAGCTATATATATATATATATATTTTTTTTTTTCCTTCAGAACCAAGGATTGAACTCAGACCCTTGAACTTGCCAGCAAGCACTTATTGTACTGAGCCATCTCCTGGGCCTCATTGAGCTATGTGAGCAGCACTAAGTATAAAGAGTTCAAATCATCACTTAAAAACGGAACTGCTCAGATTGGATAAAAACAATCTTATGTGCTCTCAAAATCTATACTGATTTTCCCCCTTGTGCTACTTATTACCGCTGGGCCTCAGGCATGAAGGCTGTGGCCAGGTTAGCCAGTTTATGCCCAGAGTAGATGTCATCGCCAGTGGCATCAAAGTCTTCTAGATCTGCTGGGTTCTTAGGCCTGCATCTCAGGTAATGGAGAAGAGCGGGCAGCAGAGTCTCGTTCCGACACGTGCTATTCAGAGTGTACCATGATCAAGGAGATTATGGGGCCACAGAGGAAAGTGATGATGCAGAGAGTGCCTAAGGAGAGTTGCATGGAGAGAAAACTTTCTCTCAGGCTTTCACAGACAGTAAATTGGTCAAGCAATGGCCATGACTCTTCCACATGGCTGACACTGACAAAGGATCTACAAACTGTGGTAAAGGGTTTCAGGATAAATCCTGGGGGGACTTGACTGATCTTATCAGATATAAAAGTTACATTTCTTTTCATATAGGGCTTGCTTTATCTTGGTCTTAACCATCCAGCAGAATAGTACAAAAATGAGATATAAAAAGTAAAGCCATATTAATATGCTGAGCTATAAAAGGCACAAGTCAACAACTTCTGACATTGCCAGTCTTACGGAAAACACACTACTAGTATCGACTAGTGGACTATATTGGAATATTTTGCTGAATTCATACACTTACAATATTTAAATGACAATGGAATACCCTTCCCTGACAAAACTATACAAAAAGGGGATACAAATGAATGACCATTTTGTGTCTGTATATTCAAAATAGCTAGGATAGATATACAGCTACATTCTCTTAATTCAATGAATAGAAAGATTTGTTCTAATGTTTGTGGACAGGATATCATGTCTGCATCTTGTACAATGAATATTCACTAAGACAACAATATGCAATGTGTTAATTATTGAAACTGTCCTACTAATCAGTTTTGAAACTGTCTCAGTGCTATTTGTTTCTCAATGAAATTATTAAAAATGTTTTTCTTTTATATGTATTTTTGGAACAGGGTCTCACTACGCAGCCTGGGACCATGGTGATCCTCCTGTTTGCAGCCTCCCCAGCGCTGGGCTTACAAACATGCACCACCATGCCTAGTCTCAGTGGCCGGCTCAGTGCACCTGGGGGTGGGGGTGGGCCTGGCGCAGCATGTGGTGCCCTGGATCAAGACCTGGACCCTGCACTTGCCTCAGCAGGCACTTAGTCCACTGCGATATCTTTCTGGCCCTTTTGTTGCAAGTTCTAAGAATAATTCTTTTAAAAATTGTAGTCATGTTCTACCCACTGGACTATTATATGACTATCAGTTTGCAGTCATGGGCTGATAGCTTGAAGGTTTAATACATTTATGCTGATTTCTTCCCTTGTGCTACATCTTACTGAAAGGGAAGCCCTACAGCATGCCAATGAAGACGATGAATCCATTTGTTTCTTTTATTGTTTCTACTCATTTTTGCTTCATGTATTTTGAACCATTTGAGGAGGGCACATGCAGGATGCTGTGAGCCTTGAAGAATTTATCATGTTAGTACTATTATTTGATTTATTTTTTTTTGCAGAAGTGGGGATTGAACTCAGGACCCTGCATTTGCCAGGCAAGCACTTACTCTACTAAGCTATCTCTCCGGCCCTGTCATGTTATTATTGTGTCTATTATTACTATTTCTTCTCTGTGTTTTTGATGATGTTCCTAGCTGTGAAGTTTGCTTTTATGTTCTTTTGAATTAGTGTTCACATGATTTTTTTATGATTTTGTAGAGAGCACATGATCTTGTTTTTCATCCAATCTGAATATTCCTATTTTTTAATTGATGATTTAAACTATTTATACTTAATTTAATTAATAATATATTGAATTAAAATCCATTAACTTGTTGGTCATTTTCTATATGCCTTTAAAAATCGTTTTTTCTATTTGTATTTTTTGTGTTTTTCAGTGTACCTTTAGGCTAATAAAAATTTATTCATCCAGAGCTTGGGGAGGTGGTTCAATAGAATAAGTGCTTCCCTGGCAAGCACAAAGGCCTGAGTTCAATTCCCGGTCCCATCAAAAAATTTTTTTCTTCATCCATTGTGTATGTAATGCTAACTTATTATTTGCAAGTTATATTGTATTTTATTTTGGTCTGATAATTTTTGAATGACCAGAGTTAACCTCTAGATAGACTATTTTACATGCATTGTAGGAACCTCACAGGATTGTAGTGCTCATTTCTCTATCTCTCATTTTTAAATTTTTATAATTCACTTTTACCTGTGCTTTATATGTATGTTACTGTGATTCCTCATGTAGTGTTTATGTCTATATGCACATAGGCAGATTCATAGGTAGCTCATACATGCAAAGTACGATGCCAACTTCTATATTCCAGATAAGGATTTTATTTATTTATTTGTATTGGGAATCGAACTCACAACCTCATGTTTGCCAGGCCGGCACTATACTTCTGAGCCATATCCCAGCCCTCAGTGATGTTTTATTTTTTTAATTAATTTTATTGAGAAACAGATAGCAATGAGACAGTTTCAAAAGAGATTAATAGCACAGTTTCAATAATTAATACATTGCATATCGTTATTTTCATAGTGGTTATTAATAGGATAGGATGCAGACAGGATATCCTGTCCAAATACTATTAGTACAAATCTTTTTTCTCACTGAATTAAGAGAAAGTAGCTGTATATCTATCCTAACTATTTTGTATATACAAATACAAAATGGTCCTTTCTGTGTATCCCCTTTTTTGTTTAGTTTTGTCAGAGATGGGTATTCCATTGCCATTTAAATATTGTAGGTGTGTGAATTCAGCAAAATAATCCAATATAGTCCAGTAGTCCATAATAGTATGAGTAATCTTTTAAAATGGATAAAAATTATTTTACCTTTGGTAGCCTTTTAGCCATTCTTTACAGATGATCATTTGTTTTTGTGGATTCAAGTTTGTTTCGACTAGCATCTTACCTATTAAGTTTTCAGTTATTTAGCTGACTGGTGGACAGACAGACTCAACAAAAATCGTTCTTCACAGATTAGCACTCTTACTTCTGTTGTTGCTAGGTGAACACGCCCTTTCTGCTCTGCTCCTCTTAAATTGATTTTGTGTTCGTCCTGTTCTGATCTTCATCATATCCAGGATCATCTCTTGTCCACATATCTGAGATTCAACTCTCCGAGTTTCCTTACTCTTTTACTCTGCGAAAGAGTCCAAATTGCACTTTCCTGCTGAATTGGGGACATTCACAAGTCATGAGGCTTTGACAGCATTAGGCGGGCAATTCTGGGTATCAGGAATCCCTGGCCTCCCAGGGCATCCTACATTCCCTGTGCCCAATAACCCTGCTGAATTCAGACACCTCAGTGAGTGGCAGGGGCGCTCTCACTTCTGGGCAGGTACAAGGCCCGTTTGAAATGGTCTAGTTAAGGCCTTCTATCTTTGCATCCAGTGACCTACCCAAACAAGTTTCCCAGGAGTGTGAACACGTGTGCTGGGAAAACTTGCACACTGTCAAAAGTCTAAGGATCACATTGCTTTTAAAAATCGTTTCACTTTAAAGAGACTAAGAGAACAATAAAAACAATATAGTATTTCAAAACAAAATGATAGGGAATTATCAATGGTAGTTATATTGCATATTGTTACCTTCAAAGTAGTTGCTTAGATTACTAGATATAGGCATGTAACATTGCTCAGTGTAAGCACTGTTTCTTTTAATGAAATGATAGAAACTAGTAGTGCTATCTTATCATGTACCTTAGCCCATTCTCCTTCTCTCCATCGCTGTTATTCTTTATTATTTATTTAATTTTTTTTGCGGAACCAGGGATTGAACTCAGGACCCTGCCCTTGCCAGGCAAGCACTTACTCTACTGAGCTATCTCCTCTGACCTACCCAGTTGTCCTTTAATCAACCAGTTTCTTCCCCTTTCATACAATGCAGTACTGCTCAGATATAAAGAAAAATAAACTTGAGGCTTTTATAGGTAAATGGATGCAAGTAGAGACCACACACATAAGTGAAATAAGTCAGACCCACATGTATATACATTTTATTGCCTGCTTGCTGTAAGAATCTGAAAGAGTGAATAATATCCATTATCACTATCACATTTTTTTGCTCCAAAGTTGTCATTGTTTCCAGTGCTTAAAGTGGAAAACAAACTGCTCCTCTGACTCTTCGAAGGCTGAAGGGTGCTAACAGGTGCCAACAGCTTGCTCTTTGGAAGGTGGAATATTGGCATGCATTTAGTATTTTTTCACAAATAAGAGCTGTTTCATGGTGACAGGCTGGATTAATGAAGCACTAGGTGTCTTGTCTTATGTTTGGCTCTTTTGCTGTTGTTGTTTTGTGAAGTCAGGTTACAGTGCCTTCCTTTGGGGACACATAGTAAGAAATCCGATAATTACCCGTAGGAAGAACAAGCATGGTAATTGCCAGCAGGTTCTCACTGTCTCCCAGATACTTCAAGCTGTGAGAGGCTCCTAAAGACGGGCATCTGAGCTGGCATCATGAATTGTTAACAGTCTACTGAGGCTCCAACATCAATGAAAAGAAATGGTGAATGAAAGACATTTCAGTTAATATTATCCTTTTTTCTTAATTTCATGGGTATTTATTTATTTATTGGCAGAACTGGGGATTGAACTCAGGCCCTTGTGCTTGCCAGGGAAGCACTTATTCTACTGAGTCATCTACCTTGCACCTTTTCCTTAATTTTAAAACAGTGTAGCCATTTATTGAATGGTTTTTAACTGGATGAATTCGATGTTTTGTATTTATGTGTCTTGGTTATTAGTGCTGGGGACTGAACAACATATCTAGGCTTTTGATTTTTTTTTTTTTAAACTTGGAAAAAGGATCTCAATTAGTTGCAAAGTTGCCTTACCTGGCCTCAAATATGTCATTTTCTGGTCCAGGCTTCCAGAATGCTGGGGCTACATCATACCTGCCTGAATTTAAAATCACTGATAAAGGTGAAGTTTTAATATTGATATTGAAAGACACTTAAGTGGTGTTGCCTAACTCCTGACCCCACTCCTCCTGGTCTCTCTGCTTAGCTCACCAGTTGTAGGACCCAGCAGCTACAGAGCAGGGACAATCACAGAGCTGATGACAGTGCCACTCAGAGCCCACTTAAATGAACAGAAGTTTATTCTAGTGGTGCTTTTAGGAAACAGCAGGCTGTATTTCCACGAAGCATGACCCTGAGTGCTGTGGCTGTCACCCATAGCGTCGTGCCCCCATAGGTGAGGCTTTGGGGATGTAATGGCTCACTGTAGCTAACTGTGATGTGGGGCATGAACCCTGGTAGGAGGACTCACCCTGCAGGGTTCTATCTTCCTCCTCCTTCTCCTTGGAGCTCTCCCTGCTTCCTGGAGCCATCCTATGGGCTGTTTCTCCTCTGCCAGCCCTGTCTGCCATGCTGCCCTGTCCTGTAGCCATTTGTCTATGTACTGAAACCTCTAAAAACTGAGAGCCGCAGCCAATTTCTGTTCTTTAGGGTTCAGGGTGCTGCTTACTGCATCTTTGTGATGTGAGAGTAGCTCGGTGATGTGAGATGCTCCCCACTGGGCATCGTGGAAACAGGTAGCTCAGAGTCAGCAGGGCCCGGAGACTCTGGGAGGCCTAAGCGCATCTCCTGGAGTTGCCAGGCTGGCCCACCTGTGCTGGAGGGTGGTGCTCTTGGTGATGCACATTTACCAGGAAGGAAGGCGTTGGTCAGGGTTGGGCCACAGCATCCTGCAGGCACGGCTGTCTTAGGAAGTCTCTCCCCAGCTGAACAACCCGTACACCTGTCTACTGCCTCCCAGCCAGTCTGCTTGCTGGTGGGTTCAGTGAGCTCTGAGTGGCACTGTCATCAGCTCTGTGATTGTCCCTGCTCTGTAGCTGCTGGGTCCTACGACTGGTGAGCTAAGCAGAGAGACCAGGAGGAGTGGGGTCAGGAGTTAGGCAACACCAAAACCAGACCAGTGTCCTAGCCTCAGTCTGGGTGACACGCTTGCCACCCTCCCCAGCTCTGAAGGAATCTGAAACACCGCACAGCTGGACCACAAGTCAGGTCAGCTCTCACAGAGTCCTTCCTCCAGATTCCCCAAGGACCAGGAACTTCTCAGATGTCCTCACACACTGGCCATGTGAGATAATGTTTTGCATGAGGCTATTCATCTGGACTGGGCTTCTACTCTGGCCCCATGGGCCAGACCCAAACTGCATTTAAACTCAGTAACCAAGCTGGAGCTAGAGCTCTGGTTGGAGACTGTGTAGCTAATTGACCAATTCAGCTGAAATGAACTGACTGGCTGATCCAGTAAGCTGTGGACAACTAAGTTGTTTGCTAGGTCTATATCTGCTCTTCTGTCAAGGCTGTCTGATGTCATTGTTGGCTGGGATTCTCAAGATCTGCCCAGGAAGCACCCAAATCTCTCAGTCATTCTTTCCTTTGCCTTGTTTTCCTTTCCTTTCATTAAACACAGTGTACCAGATTCACTTGGCCCTTGAAATTTCCTTTTTGATGTACATTGTGGTGCAGGAGGTGCTTTGAGCACAGGTCCTTGGCATGGAAAGTGCTCTGTGGCACCTGGGCACTATTGTTGAGTTTCCTCTGAGAGTCCCATATTTTTTGTGTTTCTTTCTCAAGCTGAGTCAGTTTGAGAAAATATTTGATCGAGCCTAGGTTTGAAAGTCTGGAATGAAAGGGGTGAGCCTAGAAGGCCTCTTGTTTGGGTGGGGCTAGATAGAAACTGAGCTGGTAGGTAGGTAGGTTGACCACAAGACCAGAGAGGCCTGGTTCCTGGGGACCCGGGAGGTGAAGAGCCCCACCTGTGGCACTGCATCAGGGCTGGAGAGAAAGCAGGCAACCTTGGGCTGGCACCAGGGTCAGTTCATACTAGGAGAGGACTAATGACATTTCGGGGACTCACGGTGGCTGTCTATGTCTGACAGGGTCTAGCCAGGACAGAGTCTGGACCTTCCCCATTTAGAAACCAAAATTGCAATCACCATGAAGCACAGGAAGTTTGACTTTGGGTAAAACTTTGTGGCACATGTTGGAGAGCAATGACCAAACATCCCACAGAAGCAGTGGGAGCAGTGGGGACCGCTTCTACACTGGCACACAGAGGCCCTCAAAGGCCACCTTGGGGGAAGGACAGTTGCTTCCAGACTGATCAGCCGGGTCTAGCTCTTTCTCCATCACACCACCTTGCTGCACTCACACCCCACATGGCGGCTCCCATGTGCAGTATGCAGTCTGGGTATGGTTATGCTCTGAGCACTCTCCAGTGCTTTTCTTCCTTCCACTGAGGGTTGGTAACTGCTATACTCTGTCTAGCTCAAGGGGACATCACTGGGGTAAATCAACATCATCAAAGTCACTAAACCAGAGGAAAGTGTCCAGGAAAGCCACTTAATGCTCTCCAGACTTCACAATTCTCTGAGCTGTCCAGCACCAGAAAATGCCTATGGGGTCTATGACACAGGTCACCTAGAACTGCACAGATGGTGGTGTAGTAGGAGTTTATAAAGGAAACAATTTTGTACAAGCCACAAAATATACAGGGTTATTTTATAGTAGTCACCCAGAGAGTTTTATACAACAGAGTGCAGGAAGTCTGTCCACATACTAAAGACCAGTGAGAGCTGGGATCCCATAGCAGTGTCCTGCATGAGTCCAGCTGAAGACCTAGAGTCCAGATAATGCCCCATTCAGGCATGTTTTATGGATCCATGCTGGGAAGGCCCAAAGGTCAGTGTAGAGGCTAGAAAGTCTATGCCAGCAGGATGAAGGATTTGTGCCAGCAGGCGGAGGGCTTGCACTGGAGCCCGGACACTCAAGGGAAACACCAGAGCTGCCCTGAACAGTGCCACAGCCATTCACAGCAATGAGGCCCCAAGCGCCTCTGATAACGAGAACAGCCAAGTTCCCATCAGGAAAGCCAACTCGGCAGGCTTCTCCAGGAGACAACAGAGCACCATCTTCCCCTCCAGAGCCAGGAAGTGAGGCTCAGAGTGATGACCAGAGCTCTCTAAGGAGAATCACAGCCACTATGGTGATTGGAGGGGCAGCGGTGCACACACATCCTGCTAGAGAGAACTGCATTCTCCTTTCAGGTCACCATCAGAAAACTTAAGTTTGGCATACAGTAAGGACCAGGAGATCAGAGCCTGACTGCAGAACTGCCTTTGATTATAGAACCTGGGGTGTGTCTCATACTTCACTTTTCCAGACCCCCCTGAAGACCTGTAAGATTCCACTTGGGAAATTACCAGCAGTTCCTGGAAAGGAAAGAAGGCAGATTATTGGTTGGAGTAAAAACAGAGTTCTCAAGCTCATGGAGAGCAATCTGTAGAAAAAGACAACTTCAAAAAGCCATCCGAGGAAATGTGCAGAGAAGTAAGATGAGAGGGGCCTCCTCAGGGAAGAAGGCAGCTGGTCCAGCCAATGAAGCTTGAGCCAGGAAGATGGGGCGGTTGCTCCGTGGCGAGCCCTCCTTCAGGATCTGTGGGGAAGACACGAAAGAACAAGCAGAAGGCTCCTGGGAATGGAGATGGCGGCAGCACCAGCACAGCACCCCACCCCCTCGGAAGAAAAGGGCTCAGGTAGACCCCACCATTGAAAGTGAGGAAGCATTTAAGAATAGGATGGAAGTTAAGGTAAAGATTCCTGAAGAATTGAAACCATGGCTTGTGGAGGGCTGGGACTTAGTGACCAGGCAGAAGCAGCTCTTTGAACTTCCTGATAAGAAAAATGTAGATGGAATTCTGGAAGAGTTTGCTAATTGTAAGAAAGCACAGGGCAATGTTGGTAATAAGGAATATGCAGTTAATGAAGGTGTGGCAGGAATAAAATTTCAGGGCGATGTTGGGCACTCAGCTGCTCTACAAATTTGAGAGGCCCCAGTGTGCTGAGGCGTTCTTGGCTCACGTTGGTGTGCCAGTGTCCCAGGTTTATGGAGCAGCACACCTACTGAGATTATTTGTAAGAACAGAAGTGAAGTTGATGTATGCCACCTAGATGAGAAGGGCCTTACACTGTTGCTGGGCTATCTGCATGATTTTCTAAATTGTCTGGCCAAGAATTCTGCCTCACTGTTCACTGCCAGTGATTACAAAGTGGCTTCTGCTGACTCCCATTGCAAAGCCCTGTGAGGCTTTACCGACCTCTCACCACTGATGTCTGGTATCTGCAAACACTTTTGTTCTTGGGGTTTTACTTGTATAATTGATGTTCTTCAAAATTGTCAATGTATAACAGGGCTTATGTTTCAGTTTGTTTTCTGCTCCATTTTAAATAGAAAATAAAAGGAGGATAAGCTCCTTTCCTCATCTCAAAGTTGCTACCAGTGTATGCGGTAATTAGACAAAGAAAAACATCCAATAGACCACTTCATTGCCTAGTTGACAGCATTGCTGAAATGTTGGTGGTTCTATCCTTTTGACCCTACACAATGTCCTAATATGTGTCACATGCTATGTGACAAAACGCCTCGAGTCTTAGTGCCAAAGGTTCAACTTAATGTATATACCCGAAACCCACACATTCGTGCTTCTTTTATGGTGCTTGAATGAAGTAAAACAGCCCATCCTCTACAAATCCACCTACGTTGTTCCTCAGGCATTCTATGGCTCAAATTATTGAAGGATGGTGGCTTGTTTCTTGGTTTTTGCATTTGCGTCTTATGCACCTTCTAATGTGATAAAGACAGTGCATTATTGTATAGACGCAATTTTCTGGCTAAGTTGATATTTTAGGAGTTGCATTTCAGATCTTAAATAAAATTTGTTTCTAAATTTCAAAGCAAAAAAGGAGTGAGTAACAGAGAGAGAGAGAGAGAGAATCACAGTCATTCTCAGTGACAAGACCCTCAGTTCCTCAGTCAGTGAGAACAACCAAGTTCATAGCAGGAAAGACAGAATGACAAGCTCCTCCAGGAGAAGCAGCAGCCCAGGAAGCCCAGGAGAGGCAGCAGCTCTGTATCACCACCTCTTCTTCTTCCCTCATTTTCTTACCAGTAATTCTCAGGTGGGCCTTCTGTGTCTAGCAAAAATGACTATTCAGCTGGGCGCTACAAGTTGACCACCAGCTGTCAGCCCACCACAGATGGGCTCAGGAGCGCCACAGATGGCACCTTGTGGGCAAGGCCCAATGAAAGCCCCTCCCAGCCTCAAATCCATCTTCCTTCCTATACCCTAATAACCACCAGCCACCTTTATTGGGCTGCGCTGTGTTCTCAGGAGCTGTACAAAACCCACTGTCACCAAGAGCAGCCACATCTGATGAGATTACTCTGTCCCCACTATGTCTCAGAGCTTCTGCACCCAGGAAGGGGAAAACCCTCTCTACAGGTCCATGGGCTCAGAGGTGCTGGTCTAAAGCATGAAAGGAGGTAGATCAGGCAGATGCATGCCCTGTGAACACAGACGGGGAAGAAGCCAGAAGCAGGAAAGAGATGCAGGCAGCTCAGAAACATAGGTAGAGTCTGTGATGTAACCTCTATTAAGTGAAGACTTCCATAATCACCAAGAGAAGAGAATTACAAAATAGATACCATGCACTCAACAGAGGCTGGAGACCACTTGGTCAAGACAGACCAAAGACAGGGGTCCCCAAGAGGGGACTTCTGAGTGAAGGAGTTTGGCATGATTTGTCTCATTTTCCTAGTTTAAGTGTTTGGTGCCTGTGAGCCTGAGTGCTCAGCATACAGCATCGGTGGATCATGGTGAGAGGAAGCTGTGTTTGGGGCTCTCCTTAGGGCTCCAGCCTAGCCAGGCAGCCAGGATGGCAAGGTGAAGGGCTGATCAGAAGAGCACAGGCCAGGGCATTCTAAGGAATGGAAAGATGACAGGAGCCGGGGTGGCCAACATCTGGGGGAAAATCAAGGCACCTGATCGGAAAATCCTGACCCAGACCCCGAGGCCACACCCACAACTGCCGCTGGGGCACTTCAACCTTTCCTCATCTTGGTAACTGGAATGTCATTTCTCTTTCCTTTAGCTGCACAGCTGAGATACTTTCTGCTACGGTTTGTGTCTAGGTGTCCTCTAATGCCTCATGTGGCCACTAGGGCGGGCTTCTAGAGTTTGTGATTAATTCATGATCCAATGCTGGGAGTGTGGGTGGGAGTGCTACACCTGCCCTGGGGCAGAGAGCCTGAATACCAGAGAGGGAAGGGAGAGAGGCTTGCTCTCTACCTCTGCCTCTGCTGCTGTTGACACTGCTCCTCTCTGTACTCCTTGCTGTTCTCCGCCACCATGAACGGCTGCCCTGTGCCATGTGCCATTCTGGCCTGGAGCCAGATGAGTATGGACTGAAGCCTCCACTAACTGTAAACTAAGTAATCCTTTCTTTCCTTAATTTTGGATGCCTGGTATTTTGTCCTAGCAACAAGAGTAAAGTAATTGAGACACATTCCTTTTCTGATCAAGAAGCAAAGAGAAGACCAAGCGGACTAAAGAAAAAAAAAAAGAATCACATTCAGGAAGAATGTTTGAAAACGATGTGACAATTAGAGGGTTCTCTACGCATGGCGGCTAATGTGGATGTGGAGCACCATCCTTCCACCTTCTACCCAACACGGAGCGCTGGGAAACCCGTTGCACACACAGTCTCAGCCTCCGTTGCCAGGCAAGTTCTGCCCCCTGGCCAGCAATGGTTGTTATAAGTCCAAATCTCAGCCACTCGGTGCAGCACATTTCCCTGCCCACACTCATTGGTCCCATGTGACCTCACATGACCAATCGGGTTCTGCTTGAGCTACCCAGGTATTGGGCAACATCTACTCTGCTAGAATACCTGGATGAAGACATCCTGAGAAGACGAGGCTTGCGACACTAGCAGGTTTCTGCAGTGCACCTGGTCGTGGCGCTGTGGCATCTTATTCTTAAAGATCGACTCAGAGCCGCATTTACAGCAACCTCCCCTCATCTCTCAGTTGCCCGAATAGCTTCTTGGGTAGCTGGCGTACCAAGTGTTCCTGCTTAGTTTTGTTTTTAATCAAGCACTTTGCATTATTTATCAGACTCAATGGGGGAAAATATAGTTTTCATTAAATGACTGCTACTTGTGGTATGGCTCACAGTGCATTTGCAGATGGGTAGATTTTAGTTCTAAAATTCATAGATGCCAACAAAAGATGACCTACTTAAAGGACCATTTACTCTGTGAGCACAACAGTCTATTTAATAGCGACAGACACAAGGCAGCAGATAAATACCCAAGGGAGCAGTTCTCAAGTCACTGACTGAGGCTGTGAGGCTCAGCAGTCTTAATCCTGGGGAGAGGACAGGAATGGATGGGGGCTGCTTGGAGCTGCTCTCGGGGAGGAGAGTTCCAGAACTCTCTGATCCTTGCCAGATGAACATAGTCAGCTTTCAGGAAGTAGAAAGGCACCATAGACTGTGTCTTATTTCCATCCACAGGATGCTACTAAGTGAAGAAGAGATTTTGGAAGCCATATGCACTGTCATGCCCTTCAGAGACTGCAGAGCCAGGAGAAATGTCTCAGGGCATCAGCAGCAAGCATCTCAGGCACAGGCAGGCTGCTCTGAGCTTAAATCTGGGCTGCCACAGTGATTTTTTGTGTCATGTGATGAAGTCCATTCACACGCTGAACCTCTATTCCATATCTGTGAAATGGGTCCATAAGGATTTCTACTGCAAGAGGCTCCTGGGAGAACTGAACAGATACCACAAAGTCCAGAACAGTGGGTCCATAGGTGGACATGGCCAATCCTGTCTTCTCCCAGGCCCTGCAATGCCCACCTACCTGTGTGCCACACTCCATGGAGGCTGTGGGACCCACCACAGATTCAGGGCTGTAGCTGGCTGTGCTTCCCTGGGATTCTGCGTGGCTCAGACCTGGTGAGCATCTGTGAGGCCACGGGTGCCAGGATGTCAGCCTGCCTGAGAGAGGCAGCCCTTGGAGCTGTGCTGGGTGGTTGATTTCAGAGATGCCTCCTCCCCTGGAAGCCAGACGTGTCTGCATGACTCTGCTAAACCTCTCCAGTCCTGGGAGGAGCATTCTATCTGTGAAATGGCAGAGTGATGTTATTGTATCAGTGAAGAAACTTCCAGGTAAACTAGTGTCTAGCCACCCAAAGGTGTAACCTAGTGGCTCTCACATCTCTCTGCCTGTTAGAATTATCCAAAGGCCAAAAATTTAGATTCAGAACTGCATAGGGCATGATTCTAACTGTGAGACACCCTGGAAAAGGCAGCTCTGTGGAGACAGCAGAAAGCTCGCGAGTGTCCAGGAACTGGGGGGAAAGGGTTGGACAAAAGCGCAGAGGAGTTTTAGGCAGGGTTATTATTCTGTTTGATAGCAAAAGGGCGGATGAAGGGCACTGTGCATTTGACAAAACCCACATGCTACTATGTGGCATGAACCCCAGTGAGAACCTATGCTTCGGGAGCAGTGTCAGCTCTCCACCTGCATCTGAAGGATGCCAGCAGCTCATGGGCAGGACAGCTGTGTGTGGAGTGAGGGTGTCTAAGGGACTCCTAACTGTCGCCTGCACTGCCTTGGAGCTGCCTAGGAAATGAGCTCAGCACCCTGTGGGTGCTGCCGGGAGGGTCACGGGGGTGTGGCCTCAGGTCTGCCCTTGGCGCCTGGCCTCCTCTTCTCTAGCACTCTGTCCCCTCTGTTCTGCTTCCCTGTAGAGATCCATTGGTCTCTCAGTGCCATGCGTTATGTCCCAGGGAGAACTGGAGGCAGGAATGAGGAAGAGATAGGCAAGAAGAAAAGAGCTGGGTCAGGCGGTGGCCTGCCCACCTGGTTAGTCAAACGACCCCTAACACAACAGCATCAGCATTTATTTACACCTATGCAAAGCTGCAATATGCAATTTGCCCAGTACTAACAGCCCACAGTGTCCAGGCAGGATGTTTTTCTTAAGACTGAGGTAGCCTGATTGCTGTAGGCACTGAGGCCTCATCCCGCCTCCCACACAGGACCAATGTGCAACTGTACTGGCTCCCAACACTTCCGCCACCGCCGTGAACCATGATCTAAGCAGCTTGCTTGGCTGGGCCTTTGTGCTACGATGCTTCTGCCTTGGCGTAGACCACTGACTGAGATCCACGAAACCACGAGCTGCACGGCCACATTCTCCTATAAGTCGCCATGGCATTTGGTCCAGCAGTGGACAGCTAAGGACTGCATCTCCATACTTTCTGCCCATCTCTGCCCACCTGCTTGGAGGGGAGCCTGGGAATTCACAATCTCCATGACGCTACTATGGTGTGGCTGAGACCCTATGGCTTTACCCCCCCCCCAAGCCACCTTCCTCCGTAGCATCCTCCCCTGCCTTCTGTAGCCACGGTACACCTGTGCATATGCACACATATGCATACACTCACTTATTCCTTTTTCTTTCTTAGTGATGTATATTTTGTTTCCTCGTTGAATAACTACTTGATTTCACAAAAGATTCTTGCAGGCAGGAAAGCCCATGGTTACAGTTTTGATCCCAGAGATGCAAACACAAGTTGCTGGACAAAGCTCCCTGGAAGACTCATTCGCTGTCGAAGTTGTCTCTGTCTGTCCCCCTTGTCCATCCCCTCCATTTTGGAATGTGTCTGTGACCCTAGGGATGAGGCAGTCATTTTGTGGTAAAGGGAGGTTAGGTCAGACGCTCCGCCTGGTCAAACAGAAGCCAGAGGAAGTACGAACCGTGATGGGGACACACGCTCAGCTTCGTGCTCCAGATGGCCTGAGCCCTAAGACCGCGTGCCGTGTTCTACCTCACATCTCTGCCTGGCAGGTCCTGTATTGCTGTCAAGAAAGTGGGACCTAAAGTCCAGCCCACTGTTTTCATAATGGGACTGTGGTTCCTCTGGAGCCTTTATTCACCTCATTGCCTGGTTCTCCGCCGAGCACATGCCAGACAGAGTTGGTGTTTAGTCTGGGCCTGTTGGGTAGAGTGAGCTTTGAGACACGTGAGAATGTGAGCCGATGCTAGCACGGATGACCAGAGCAGCTTTCTGTGGGGTGTGCAGGTTCGGGGCAGCTGCTCCGAAGGAGCCCACTTGCTCCAGGGAGTGGGGAGCCACACTGTGGCTTTAATTCTTTCTTAGGGTTCACAGGGATTTGATCTTTCAGACACTGTTCTTTTCATATTTCCGTGGTGGAAAAGAGTTCAGCAGCAGAGTTCAGCTTCTTTCCCTGCCTGATATTTTCATAAAAGTGTGTCACAGTCTAACCTGCAGGAGGAAATTGGAAATATGCCTCCCTGACCTCGGGGAGCTGACCTGGAGCCCCGGAGGATCTCCGCTGATGGGAGAGGCACGCATGGCTATGAGACAAACACACGCCTGCTCAGGGGGCCTCTCCCAGGGCGCAGGTTGGCGGCCGCTGTACCCATCAGCAGAGACACCAGGCAGGAGCAGCTCGGCATTTCCCTGACTGAACATGCGGTGGATGAAGAAGAGACCCCGGTCAGGCCCTTGGGGCTCCTGCCCATCGAGGTGGAGAATGCTTTGTACTCCCAGCAACCACAGGGCTGGCTGGAAAATGGTCATTTGAAATGACCTGAGTGGCCTGGCTGCTCTCAGCACTCAGGAACGCTCATGGAAAGGGAAGGCGCCTTCCTAGCTGGAACGGAAACCTGCTTGTCACTGCACCTGACAAGTGTCCAGACACACGCTGCAGTGCTAGCACTCAGCTCTGCCTTCTCCGTGTGAACCAGGGCAAAGGAACAGGTTACAGATGCACCTGTGGGAGTGTGTGAGACCCTCCCCTGGAGACAAAGGCAAGGGCTGGCAGAGGGAGTCACTCGGGGCCCCTGGCCAGGAGAGAGAGGCTCTGGTGTGCGGAGATGTCAGCAAGGTTAGCTGCATGGGCCACTGGGAAAGCACGAATCCAGCTGTGCTCATAGCCTCTTGGGCACAAGGTGCTGGTGATGAAAGTTTGGAAGGGAGTCGGCAAAATAGTACTGGGACAGAGGTGCTGTTTAGCTGCTCATGATTTTAGAGCCAGAAGATCTCCCTCAGATTCATGAGCACACTTATGGAGAATGACTCATCCATCCATTGCATCTGCATTTTCTAGAACCACCCATGGGTGGAGCCACTAAGAGTAAGTGACCACCCATGGGTTGAGCCACTACGAGTTGTCACTCACATCCGGGGGCGATGGTCAGAGGTTGTAACTCAGCAGCAGAGGCCAAAGCAGGAACAAAAGAAAAGCAAGAAGGAGCATCAGCTAGGGGAAGCCTGTCTGACTCCCCCTGCCATGGGTGCATGGCTTAGGCTTCCCAAGGACCAGGGCTCTGAGGGAAAAGACCTGGGCAGGTGTGATCGTCAGTGCTGGGCGGGGCCTTCCATCTCCTGAATTTGCTTTCCTTTAATGGCTCCAGTCATGCTTGACTTAGTTGTTCCTACACACACACACACACACACACACACACACACACACACACACACAGGTGCATGTGCACACACACATGCACAGACACAATCCTTTACGTGTATGTGTGTAATAGTTTGTCTCTGTGTCCCTGCAAGGTCTCTTGCAGTCTTGGGGCAGCTTCTGGAGACTGTAATTGATCACTGTGGGTGTGCATGCTGGGCCTGCCCTGGGCAGGTGATTTGCATTACGGTGTAGAGAGGGAAGAGAAGCCGGCTGCTAGAGCTGCTGCTGCTCCGCCCTGCGCTCCTGCTCTCTGCCACCACCATGCATGGCTGCCCTCTGCCATGTGCTGCTCTGCCTTGGAGCCAGCTGAGTACGGACCGAAACCTCCAGTCACTGTGAGCTAAATAAACCTTTCCTTCCTTCATTTTGAGTGTCAGGTATTTGTCCCAGCAACGAGAGAAGAGTAACCAAGACCCTGTGCTTTTACTTGTGTATAGAAAAGTGTAAATAACAGATGCACATGTGGCAAAAGAATACTTGGGCATAAGAAGGAAGACATGCCACCCCTGAGCCCTTACTCGCAACCCCTGTCATGGAGGAAGCATCATCACTCTGGGCCGAGGTGTGTGGTGTGAGTTTGGCTTCCCGCTCCTGTGAAGGGGAATAAACTACATCAGGCATGATCAAATATATGGTGACTGTTTGAATTTAAAAATTACAATAAAAGACACATTGCCGCTAACGCTCCACACATATTCTCCTTTGCATCAAACTCGTCTTGTCGCTTCCGCCGCTTTCTGCAGCAGCTCTAGGAGTCCTCTTCTGAGTGTTTCCAGTACGCAGCTGTGTCTGCCTTGGTCTCGATCCAAGGCCACATCACTCAGGTTTCCAAGGGAGGCTCAGAAGAGAACTTGCAATTCTCCCACCTTGGCCCCCTACAGTGCCTAGAGAACCGGCATGGGCCACTAAGCTGGCATTTTCCTCTAACTTAGGGACAATATTTAGCCTATACTTTTTTTTTGTTTGTTTTTGGCTGAACCCCAGGTTGAACTCAGGCCCTTGCGCTTGCCAGGCAAGCACTTATTCCACTAAGCCATCTCCCCGGCCTCTAGGGACAATATTTAGGGTGTCTGAGGGTAAATGTGGAACGATGTTGGTTGGGGGCAAAGGTTTTGATCTCTTTTTCCTTCTCCTCCTCCTCCTTCTCCTCTGCTTTTGTCACTTCCCTTCTTTTCCTTTTCTTCGCCCACCCTCATAATTTCCTCCTTTAGTCTCCCCTCAAGGTAAGAGAAGGACTCTCTAGAATAAATGGTCCCAGCGTCCTTCTACTGTGGAAGTGAACAAGAAGCTGAGTTTCTGCCTCGCTCTAGCTCACCCCAAGGCCATCACTGGCTCCCACAGGAAACTGCAGCCAGGAGGCCTTGGGCCACGCAGTCCTTTCTCTGAGATTGAAAAATTGGAACATGGAGCTGGAACTCGGCTAAGTGCTGCGTTGTGTTAAGTAAGAATTAAGGAGTTTTATTGGGCCCTCATGGGAATGAGGCAGATGGAATATTTCTAATGGGTTTAATGAGGGGCCACATACGGAGACACTTACTGCAGAGGCAGCCAGCCAGTATGACCCTGTGCAGGGGGCCAGGCCTCAGAGTCCAGCTCCACCTCCCTTTTGGTGCAGACAGCGGGGCTGTGGCTGCCTGGCTCTGAGGCTCAGTTCCTCACCTGTGAAATAGGGACCACCGTGGCACTTCCTTGGAAGCTCACCGTGGTGATGTAATAAGCTCAGGACTGTGGCTGTCTTATAACCCTGGGTACCTAGTAGATCCACGATGAATAATTACTGCAATAAGGATCACTGCCTTAACAGCATTGTTCTTGTTGTCAGAGACTCCCGACAAATGTGAGCTGAAACCGGAGCTTCTGGTCTGTTTTCCACTTTCTCCAGCCCTGATTGCTCTCTGCAGTGCAGCTGTGAAGCAAGGGAGCAAAGCCAGTTCTCTTGCAGTTTCCCATCATGCATTTCTAATCATCTTCTATGGCTGACGGAGAGACCTGAAAAATGAACTAACACCAGAGGTGACTAGAAATCAGAGGGTGCTGATGTCTGTCTTTCACACAGAAGTCACCTGACTCTGACCTTCTGGGGAGCAGAGTGGCCTCAGCCTTCGGCAGCCTGCAGTGCACACCATCTGGGGCCTGTCAGTGCCCAGGTGTGTGGGCTCCTCAGTCTTTTCTGTTCACAGGGGGCTTCTGGGTAGCCTCAGTGGCCACTTGGACCCAGAAGATGCTCCCTCAGAGTTGTGCTGCCTGAGAAATCCAGAAAAAGTGGCCTCGGGAGTGTGGATGGCTTGCGAGTGACAGGGCACTGACAATGTGCCTGCGGTGGGATACTTAGGAGACGTCTTATATGGAGGGAATGGTATAATTTCTTACGTTTTCTAAAAAAAAAAAAAATTACTTTCTCTAAACACGTGACAAGAACAGCAATGTTACAAATTTCCTGCGGAGCGTGGATAATGGGGCAGCCCAAGACAGCATGGGGACTGTCCTCTTGCTACTGTCTCTCGCTCCTTCCTGGCCATCAGGTGCAAGTGAAGTCAGCCACGCGGCATGAGACGAAGCCTTTCCCTCCAGTGCCCCATCTTCTCCTGTCCTTTGCTCCTCCTTCATACTGGGAACACAGGCGTGATGGCTGGAATCATCACAGCTGCCTTGTGAGAAGGATGAAGTAGCCCAGAGGCATGGAAAACCTTGGCTCAGGTGGCGCTGAACTTCTAAACCACGTCCTTTAGGAATATTTGTTGTACGACAAAAGCGAACTCATTTATGTGAGCTAGTGGGATCAGTGTTGCTGATTGGTGCAGACTGGAGCATCTTATCAGACACAAAACAGGGTCCCAACTCGCATGCACAGCGCTAAGTCTGATCTCACTAATGAAGGGGCTGCTCAGGGAAGGGCCTAAGCAGGTTCCCAGCCTGTGGAAAGGCCACTTCACCAGGCCTTCCTGTACACTAAGCTCGTGCTAAAGCTGTCAGTCTAGTCCATCACTGTGCAGTAATCTAAAGTCAAAATGAATCAAAGATTTAAATATTAAAACGTAAATGCTCAGTCTACTGGAGGAGAAATAGAGAGAAATCTTGAAGACATAGGGAGAGATTTCCTGAACCACAACCCAACTGCCTGGGAAATACTTCAAAGAATCAATAACTGGGATCTTGTCGTTTTGAAAAGTTTATGCACATCAAAAGAAATCACCAACAGAGTGAAAAGAACACCCAAGAATTGTGCAAAAAATCTATCCAACTATCCCTTAGATGAAGGATTTCTATCTAGAACATATAAATAATTAAAAAATCAGTCCACCCAAATTCACAGACCCAATCCAAAAATCAACATCTGAGATGAGTATATACTTCTCAGATGAAGAAATACAATTGGCAAATAAATATATGATACGTGTTCAACATTACTGGCCATTTAAGAAATGCAAATTAAAACAACAGTGAGATTCGATCTCACTCTATGGGATTGGCTGTCATGAAGGAATTGGTCAATAACTCACGCTGGAGGGGCTGTGGGAATCCAGGAGCCCTTCTCCACTGTTGGTGGGAGTGTGCACTCATGCACCCACAATGGAAAGCAGTGTGGAGGTTCCTCAGAAGGTTAGGATTGGAGGTCCCACTCAACCCAGCTATTTCCCTTCTTGGTATTTTTCCAAAAGAACAGAAAATATCATATCACACGATGTATGTGCACCTGTGTTTATACAGCACATAGCTAAATCTTGGAAACAGCCCAAGACCTTGTCAGAGCAGGAATGGACCAAAAAAATGTGGTTTTTTAACACAGTGGAGTATTACTCAGCTATGAAAAGATAAACTGAAGGATTTTATAGGTAATAGATGCAATTAGAGACCATACTAATAAGAGAAATAAATGAAACTCACCTGTGTAAGCATAGTAGTCTCCTTACTGTAAGGATTTGAAAGAGTAAATAAAATCTGATGGGTGAAAAATATAGGGAAAGAGAAAGAATCTGCTCAAAGGGAAAGAACAACTGGGATGATTAAAAGGAAGGAAAGAAGAAAGAAAGAAGAAAAGAAAGAAAAAAGAAAGAAAGAATGAGAGAGAGAGAAAGATACAAGAATGTATATATACACAGAGAGCTTGAACATTTGCACTCCTAATTATTTCTGCTGGTCTATGGAAAGGAACAGCTAATGCTTCATTTTTTTTTTTTCTCTTCTGCTATTTAATTTCTTATAACTTTTTAAAACCAATTTTGTATGCTTATATCTGGTAATCTGAAAAAGTAATCTAAAGACAACTTTATGCAATATTTCTGTAGGCTTTCTAATGGTATATTTTACACATTTTTATTCTCTGTAAAAAATTAAGAAAAAACCCTCAGTTTTCATCATTTATTTAAAAATATGTGGATAACAAATTGGAAACCACTCACTGTCCCAGAAAGAACCACTGAGAGTATTCTGCAGGATTTCCTTTCTACTGTCCATCTCCAAAGACTAGCACAGTCAAGTTTGTCTTACACATGGACACAGACAGACAGACAGACAGACAGACAGACACACACACACACACACACACACACACACACACATTAACGCTCTTTCCCAAATCTATTGTATAAAAAACTATTGTATAAAATTCAAGTTAGGGCTGGCCAGATAGCTCAGTAGCCTGCTAAGGCAGACGCAGGGACACGGGATTCCCAGCATGCCGTGCTGGCTCCACCCTGGGTGCGCTGAGACAGGGAATGAGACTGGGTGTGGTGGTGGGTGCCTGTAGTCCCAGCTCTGGGAGGCTGAAAACGGGAGGCTCATCACAGATCTGGTCTGTGCAGTGAGACCCTGTGGGCTCCCCACTAAATGCATTAAAAAACCCAAAGGACCACAGGTTAAAATCTTATATTCATTCACTATTTCGGTAAAAACATCACTGACTAAAAGGAGAATTCAGCTTCGCTCAAAGAGTCTTCCTTCATATTTTAATTAATTAATTAGCTTTTAGAGATAATAAAAAGTAGTAAAAAAAAAAAAAAAAACAAAAACCCATGAGACACATTACACAATTTTACTAAACAAAAAATGATAGGAATTGAGCAGTGGTTGTTATACTTCATATTATTGTCCTCAAACTAGTTGTTCAAATTACCACATATAAGCGTGAAAAAATGGTTAAAAAATAAAAAGAGAAAAGAAAAATATTTGAGCATTAACTGCTCCTTACAATTGACCAGCAGAAATCAGAAGTACAATAATCCAAGTTATCCTGTGCGCGCATGTGTATGTGTGTGTATGTATGCACGTGTGTGTGCATGTGTGCGCGCGTGTGTGTGTGCATGTGTATGCATATATATATATATATATATATATATATATATATATATATAGTTTTTTCTCTCCTGTTTTTCTTTTATCCTTTTCTTCGTTCCAGCTGTTCCTTCTCTTTGAACAGTTTCTGTCCCTTTCACAGTAGCTATTGTTACATTTTGGATTATTTACTCTTTCAGACTCTTACGCTGGGGAGACATTACAGTGTTTACACATGTGGGTCTGATTTATCTCACTTATGAGCACGGTCCCTAGTTGCTTCGTTTATTTATAAAAGCCTTCAGTGCATCTTTCTTTATAATTGAGCAATATTAATCACAAATATACATGCACCAAATACTGGAGTACCCAACTATATGAGACAAGTTGTAACAGATATAAAAACTCAAATGAGCCATAACACTTGTAATGGGAGGCTTCACACCCCATTGTCACAAAGAGATCAACTAGGCTAAAATTCAGCAAAGAAATAAGAGCGTTAAACCAAGTTCGTGAGAAATGGACTGGGTAGACCTCTACAGTGTGTTCTACTCAACAATGTTACGATGGCCTTTTTGATTTTTTTCGACAGGGTCTCACTATGCAGCTCAGACTCATAGTGATCCTCCTGTTTTCAGCCTCCTTGGTGCTGCGATTACTGGTGAGTGCCCCCACGCCAGGACCCAATCATTGGATCAGTGGGCCTAGGGGCGGGGCCAGCGTGGCATGAAGTGCCAGGGATTAAACCCTGGCCTCTGCCCTTCCCTAAGCAAGTGCTTAGTCTGCCGAGCCATCTCACTGGCCTTCACAGTGCACATTCTCAGCTGCACACTGGATGATCTCCAAAATAGACCACATACCATCACACAGAGCATGCTTAAGTACACGGAAAGGAATTGGAATTGTCCAATGCATATTATCTGACCACATTGTAATGGAACTGGAAATTATTGACAAAAGAAACCACAAAAGATCCACAAACACATGGAAATTAAATGACACATTCTCCACAACTCACTTGAGAATCTTGCTGCTCCCACAAGCCCCTTCACTGGAATCGATCTGCCAGCTCCTAGCAGCAGTCAGGGTGGTGTCAGAGGGCTCTGAATCCTGAGCCAAGGTTGAGTCAAGTGAAGCAAAGAGCACTCTGACCAGGTCCTGAGCACAGTTCACACAAGGTGCTGCTGAATGGTAGGGCTTGGAGGGGGCTGCAGACACGAGCTCTGGGCCAGAGCGAAGATGGGTCATGGAAGGCGTTGTGTTCAGCTGATCCCACCTGGGCTCCCCTCTTTATCTCTTCTCTCTCCCTTCTCTCTCTTCCCCTCCTCTCCTCTCTCTCCCCTCTCTCCCTCTCTCTCTGCCTCCCTCCCTCTGTCTCTCTTTCTCCCTCTCTCTCTCATACTAGGGATTTGATCCAGGGCTTTCAAACTCAGATACATGTGCAGCCCTTAAATGTTCTTCATCTTGATAACTTTCCCAGGCTGAGTGCACCATTTGCCTGCCTGAGACCCCATGCTGCCATCATGGGCAGGTAGCACCATGCCCACAGGCCCCTTTTCCACCTTGCTTTATCACTTCACATGCCTTGCAGTGTCCCATCCCAAGTGTGGGCAACATACCTCATGCCACCTCTGTCCTTGGAGTACAGACGCCAGCAAACATCACACCTATGGGCATGCAGGTGCGGAAGTATGTGCATACGTGTGCATGTGTACACATGGACATGCACATACAGATGTGGGCACATTCACTCCTGGCAGTGGGCCCAGGGACCACCGCACTTTCGGTGTAGAAGAGCACAAGACAATCCGGTGATTCTGATGATGGATCTGGTCTCTTTCAAAACCCCTGGGCAAATTTTGACAAGAACAAGGTGTCTTTCAGAAGAGAACAGCTGGGAAGCACCTTGTCACATCTGCTGGCATAAAAGTTCCTGCTGATGAATTCTAGGGTCAGACCTGAACCTGGCACACCCAGCTGCTGGCGGAAGGGTGAGAGTGGTGTGTACACCTGCCCACCTCACCCTTGCCATGACGAGGAAGGCTCAGGCCAGCCTCCCCAGGTCCCCTGGACCTTGCAGATTCATTTCTGGACCAATGCTAAACTAACACTTAAAGGCACTCTTTGGCTTTTGCATGAAGTCAAAGACCATTTGGTTTCAGGGTTAAACAATGACTTATTTCTCCCATTTCCCGTATGAACGTTTCTGAGTTGGCATACACATGGCCAAATGGTCCAAATTGGTAATGTGATTGGCACGCCCAAGGGTTATCAGGAGTTTGGGATAAAAGCATGTCTGAAGGAGAGACATACACATGAAGTGACCATCTAGGGTGGTCTCCGTTACTATCTCAAAATCTGACATTGTTCCCAAAACATTTGCTAAGAATTACAGAGAAACGATTTTGCAAAGGCCTTCCTTACTTCCAAGGTAAAGCTGTTTATCCTGTGTGTGTGGACCTACATAATTCTCACCATTTACACTGTGTCCTTGAGTGTACTTTCTCCATCCAACCCTCCCACAGAAGATTTTATGTCCATAACAGTAGAATTTTGTTGAAATAATTCATACCCAAGGTCACCTTAAGGCAAAAGAATTAATTAATTTATAGCAAGCCTTCTGCTTAACCATTGTGTTTGCTTCCTGCCCCTCAGCTCAGCGAGGGCTGGACATAATTCGTAAGTTTTGCACTGACCCAGTGAGAGCAGAGCACAGTGGGCCCTGGGTTTCGTCGGTGTTCTCCTGGCAACTGTAAGTATTTCCACAGAACACTCACTGGAGAAGCCCACTTTGTGGCCACGGCGGGCCAAGAGAAAAAACCCTCACTGTAATCATGGCTGAAGACAGATGAGGCAGCGGTATTTTCTAAGCCTCAAATCCTGAGTATCTGAGGCTTTTACAGCTCAGCATATTAAAATGGCCTTACTTTGTATACCTCGTGAAAAGAAATATATGTATACACAAAATAGGATAGATATACAGCTATTTTCTCTTAGTTCAATGAGAGGAAAGATTTGTACTAATAGTGTTTAGAAAAGATATGATGTCTGTAGCTTGTAGTATGAGTAACTACTACAAGGACAGAAATATCACGTGCATTAATTATTGTAACTGTGCTACTAACCTGTTTTGAAGCTTTCTCATTGCTATTTCTTTCTCAATAAAATTAATTAAAAAAAATAAATACTTTACTCCAAGCTCTTCTGGTCTTCAGAGTCTGTGCTGTAAGTTCTCCTGTGATTCTAACTGGTTTGCTTTTTATGTGATTTTCTTTGTTTGTTTTCTCTGCCTATCTTTAAAATTATATTTATTCACTGGATATCTTGGAATTTAATGAAAATATGCCTTGGTGAACTCCTTTCAGCATAATTGTTTGATGTTCTATAAGCATCACTTACTTGTATATTAAATTATTTTTCTTGGGAAAAAAAAAATCCTGAGTATCTTCCCCAAGGGATGAGGTAACTACAGCTTCTCTACCCCTTCTCAGCTTGTCGCAGCCCTGGCCCTCCTCGGTCCCTCTGAAGGTAGACAAAGACAATCACGCATGGGAGTTGTCCACCCCAAATGCACCCCTTCCAGAGCACTCCCCACGCTGTGAGCACCCTGGAGCCCAGCTGTGGTTCAAGCCCTGTAGGCAGCTCCTGCCTGCTCGTCTTCCCAGGCTGCCCCACAGCTCCTCATGCTACACTGAGCTAAGTGAGATGCGCTCCACATCAGGGCTTCTCAGGGGCTGCTGGCCAGCCCATGACCCAGCACTGTGCCAGGCAGCTGCTGCTGCTGTGACAGAATGTCTGGTGTGAGTGGTCTGCAGGCGGAGAGGTTCATTTGGGCTCAGGTCTGAGATCTCCCTCCACAGGTAACTTTCTTCCTGACCTTTAGGGCCACGACAAGGCACAAGCAGATGTGGAAGGCTGCTGTGGAGGAAAACTGTTGTCCTCAGGCAGCAACTAAGCCAGTGTCCTTGAGACCCGACTGCTACCTAGAGTCCTCGGCCAAGTCTGCAACATGAGCCTTGGCGGAGCTTATTCTGCATCCAAACCAGAGTACGCATCTTGTCTCATGCTGGCAAATACTGAAATTGGATTCACAAATTTACAGCGTAGTTGTATTAAGGAACATCACCATCCTTGGGTCCTAGGAAAAGTGAGAATGCAAAAGAAAATTGACTTGAGAAAATCATCAAACACAACATATATTATTGATATTACTTCGTCGTGTCCCACACTGTCAGTTTCACATTTAAAATGAGTGGTAAAGTAAAAGAAAGAGAAAACTTTAAAGAAGAGTAATTTAAGTTTGTATAAACTTTTCCCACTTCAAATTCTAGGGCTAGGGAGATGCTTGGCGGCCAACCTGGCAACCTGGCAAGTCCAAGATTCTGAGTTTGAAAAACAAAAAAGAAAAAAGAACTGTAGCGCAGTGCTTGGCAGAAGGAAGAGCTGAGCTGCTGTTCGCTTCTAGTTCAGGAGTCATCTTGTGCCAGGCGTGTTTGAGCCATGCTTGTCACAGCTGTCCCAGGTCACCCCATCCTGTAGATGCAAATGCCAATGGGGACAGGGGGTCAATGACTCACGCCAATGTCCCTCCTGTCCCAGGGCTGGACAGAGGCACACCCCACACTCTGAGTCCTTACCCTCCACACTCACCCTCAGGGAAGGGCTCACAGCCAGTTGTTCCACCACCAGTCTGGACTCGGGCATTTGAAAGATGCGCCATTGGTTGGCTTTCACAGGGAGCCTCTGGGGAGCTATGGCTGCAGAGTTCTAACCCACCAGGGAGCCAACCTGCAACCTCTGCACCCGGACTAGTTCTTTGTGGATAGCACGGCAGCAGGAAAGCCACTTGTCTTGTCCGTGCTGCGGTTTACTTCTCTGCAGGGGGTGGGGGCTGAGAGCAGTGCCTGCCTGGGAGGGCTGCTCAGAGCACTGAACTCACTGACCACCATCAAGCTTGGAGAGGAGTGCTCAGGTAGGAGGCAGTGCCGGGCTGTGACAGAGACTGCAAGTTCCTCATCTCCAATGAAGGCATAATGGAATACAAAGCTCCAAACCGTATAGGACCTGCCTTACTCACTTTTGCACAACACAATATTGAAGTTTATGGAACTGTTGATGACCCAAGTCACGTTTTCTCCCCCAGAGCTCTGGACTGGACACCGAGGGATTACAGAAGAAATAGAAGCCACTGCCAGGGTGGCCTCTGTCAGCAATTTTAAGAGATGTGACACAATGTCTCATCCAAAATGTAAAGCATAGTGTATAATTTACTCCTTACATTCTAAGAGGGCTGAGGGGACACACTGAAACATGGATTAATCAGGTTTACTCTCCAAGAAGTCCCAAGCTCCCCAAACAGCCCACGTGCAGGATCCTGGGTCTTGCAGTTACTCCAAGGCCTGCTGGGCTTGACGGGTACAGGGTGAGGCAGGCGTCTGATTCTCACCACACGTCCTCTCGCAGAGATTGCAGAGGTCCAAGGAAGGCACATGAAGAGCGGCTGCGTCAGGCCCGCGCTTGGTATTGTATACGCCCACGCACGGGGCACAGCGCATGCCCGGCTCCTGAGCAGGGGGTCACTTCCACATCCCGGGGCAGCCCCATGGCGACAGGTGCGGCGCGTCTTTCCATGGATTCTTTTTGACTTTATGGTGTAAGTGGAAGACAGCATCGCAGAGTGCAGGAGCCTCTCGTTTAATTTCCACAGTAGTGAAAAGAGATTTTTCACGAAGTTTTGGGGGGCAAAATTTTATCTTCAAACCTATTCAAAACAGACATTTGTGAAGGGCGTGAGGAACTGACTGGTGATATTGCATTCTGAGAGAGCCTAGCTACTCAGGCGTTTGATCTCTGTGGCTTTGAATCACAGTTTCATTTTTCACACTTTTGCTGGTCGTGCGCCTGTTTCTTTCCCAGGTGAGATCTCTTTATGGCTAAGGTAAATTACTTGCCTATGGTTGAGGCCAAGGGCTGTGAGGTATGAATAAAAAATAATACAGGGAGTGTTTACATTCAAAAATGTATTACAGAGAGGGCCAATAGCTCAGGAGGTTAAATCACCTACAGGCAGGTGCAGGGGCCAAGGTTTGCTTCCCAGGCCTACCATGCTGGCCCTGACCACTGAGATGGCAATTGAGACTGGGCGTGGTGGCGTGGTCCTGTAATCCCAGCTCTTGGCAGGCTGTAAACAGGTGGATCACTATGAGTCCAATCTAGTAGTGAGACCCTGAACACCCTTGCAGAAACTTCCCTGAAAAAAGAAAAAGGTATTACAGTGAAGAACCCATTGCCCTTAATCCTCAAAGCTCTCTCCATTATTTGAGCACTCAGCACACGTCCTCACCGTGTTCTGCGGCGGCTCTTGCCTCCTCTTGCCTGAGTGTCTGTAGTTGCTGCTGTGGCTGTCTCGATATCCCAAATGGAGGAAAACTTGGACCTTTTGTGGTCTTTTTTGACTTTGGGGAAGAGCCAGCAGTTGCACGGTGCCAGATCTGGCAAGTCGTATGGCTGAGGACACACTGTCATGCTTTCATCTGACAGAAATTGCTACAAGTGATTGGTCAGTGAGGTGCAATCCAAACGTCCAGTGAATGTTGAAAAACTTACTACAGTGACAGACACGTTGTCATTAACTCCCCAAAGATCCTGAAAGCCCTTCCTTTCAGTTGAGCACTTGTCCCCTTGTAACTGGCAACGTGTGTTTCATAGTAATAACCAATTTTCAAATAACACTTAATGCCATATTCACGGATTGCCCCTTACGGAAAACATTCAAATCCAGGTACTTCTGTAATGACATATTAAAGCACAAGAGGAAAAACCAGGCTCAAAGCCCTGGGCCTTGCACCTCTGAGACACTGCAGAGACAGAAATGTCCAGGGGAGTATGAGGAAAGCCATGCTGGTCTCACAGCGAGGTCGGCTGGAATGGGTGTCACCGAGTGACCTTGCTGAGCTCAGAAGGGGCTCCTCTGTCTGTTCTCTTAGTTCTCAGCACCCCGCGCGAGCTCCCTCACTCCCTGAGGGTGAGGTGGGTAGATGGAATGAGGCATCACGGGGACTGAGGCACATGAGGTGTGACTGGCAGGGGTAGGGCTTCAGTTCTTTCTCAGCCTTCGCCCTGGTCACCCCTGGCCTCCCCAGATTATAGGAGAAGTTCATTTGGACTCCTGGTATTTAGAGGTTTCAGTCCATCCAAGGCAGAAGGAACAGGTTGTCAGGGCCTGGTGGAGGACAGCTGCTTGCATCATGGGAAACAGGAAGCAGAAGGAGGGATAGAGGGGTCAGGAAGGAGGAGTCAGGAGGGAGATACTCCCAGCAGGCATACCGCAGAGCCCGCCTCTTCTGGTCAGACCCCCCCTCCCATCAGCGCACTTAGCTATAGCCCCAGTATCCAACGGGGTTGCCAAAGCCCCACCTCTAAGAATGTGAGATTCTCATGCCATTATTGGGGTCATTATTGAGCTAAACCATAACACTAGGGTAGGGGTGATGACAGCCTGGGTGATTCTTCAAAAATAAGAGATTTCTGTAAAGGGAGGCTGCAGAGACTTTGCAGAGTAATGCGCTTTGGAGTCTCCAAGAGGGGCGTGGTGCAGGGCTGCAGAGATTGCTTCCCTGGACTCCAGCTCATGGTTGTTGACTGGGGCTCCACAGACCATCAGCAAGGGCTCATCACCAAACTTCTGCTGTGGTCCCACACCACTCAGGCGCTGGCGATGGATTCATAGTGGACAGGAAAAAGATGTTCTCAGCGTGCAATAATGACATGCTGCAGAAAGGAAGATTCAAAGGTAACTCTGTTATAGATGGAGACGGAAAAAACAATCAGAGGCAAATAAAGAGAATATGGAATTTTTAAATATTTTTCTTTTTATGAGTTACAAACACGCCTTATTGTGAAAATAGTAAATGTTGAAAGAATATGATAATAAACCATAATAAACCCCAAGTGCTTATTAATTCATTAATCACTATAAATTAAGAAACTTCACTTAATGTACAGTCTCACTCCTTATTGGGTGAACTTGTAAGGGAATTGCTGACATCATTCTATTTTAAGTTATGGTCAGAATATAGCTCCAGCAATGGATTTTGGCACAATTGCAATATAATTACGGTCTCTAAAACATTAATGACAATTACTTAATGTTATTGAAAATTCAGCCAGTGTGAACTTTGAAAATTGCCTCGAAATGTGTTTTATGATGGCCATTTTGTTTGAATTAGGATAGAGAAAATAGAAAGAAATATTGTTCCCCAAGCGCACACAGCCTGTACGTCCTCTGAGCATCCTGTGGGCTGGGAGCTGCTCTCCTTGCTTGCCCACTTGCTATCCATTTGGTGAAAAGGCTGCTCTGTGTTTCCACATTGCCTTAAAGCTTCTTGTTATTCTTCATGCGGGACTGGCGATCACATCTTGGAAGTGTCTTTCAGGCCTTTGTCCGTGGCAGATGCTTGCTGCTTTGTGGTGACGGCTCCCCAGGGGAGGTTCCTGTTCTCTGGTTCTGTTTGCCTCCCCCCCACTTCCCTGGCTCTGGGCCCTGGAACGGGCCCTTGGAGAGGTCTCCACTGTGGCAGCCTCTGCTGTGTCTCCAGGTGACCTTAGCACACAGGTGCGCCTGTACAGAGCCCCTGGCTCATTTCAGCTGCTGAATGTGATCTAATCCTACTTCTTCTGTATAGTGAGCTAGAAATTTTTGAATGCAAAGAACAGAAAAACTTCTCTATTTATTTTATCTATGAATGTAGACGGCTAAAAAGACAATGCCGTTGTGTCTAATTATGAAGATTATACTAGAAATTCACAGATATGGGAAAAGCCAGCGATAGTGGAAATTACTCCAGGGACCACTTAAGCACTTTAACACCATCAAGATCTGGTGCTTAGAAACTCGCAATATTTAAAGCAACTCTTTCCTCAGGGGACACAGGAAAGGTACCAAAAGAAGGTGGACTCTCCCCTTTGAACACCTCCTTCCTCCCTTCCTTCCTTCCTTTCCCTCTTCTTCTCTCTCTCTCCCTCTCTCCTTCACTCCATCTTTCCCTCCAGCTTCTTTCTCTCTCTGTTTCTCTCCCTAATCTTTCCCTTCGTCCAAGAATTTACACTGAAATTCGAGTGAGTGATTCAGCTTTTCTAGTCTGGAGGGAGGTTCCTAGAGCCAAGAGCCCCGTGTGCACCCCATCTTCTGGAGGGTGCACGGCTGCCACCGCCGCTGTTGGCTCAGCTGCTGTCTGCCCTGCAGGAGCAGCGCCTGCCCATTTTCCCCCTGGGTTTCCTGGCCCCTCGGAAGCTCTGAGCTCCTTGCAGTGTTGGTGGCTTTGCGATGCACTTCTTCCTCTGCACCTGTTCTTGGTTCCAGGGCAGTGGGGAGCAGCTCCCTCAGCTTCCTGATACCCTCGTTCCTCACAGCAAAAGGACCTGTGTCTCCTCTGGACATCTGGGATTCTAGCAGCGCCACCTGCACTTCACAGTGTCCACTATAATAGGCGCTGGACGCGGTGCTAATGATATAATCAATTGTCAGCCCATTTGCCTAAGCTGCTTAATTGATTTTCCTCCTGGGAGTGTTGCTGGTGTCACACATGGCGGGACATTTACTTTCTACTCGGAAGGCCAGAGCCCCAGGAGGGGCTGCTCTCAGGGGCGCTGGGAGGTAATCTGTGTGTCCTGGGAGCACCTGCATGTGGTGCGCGGACCCTCCTGACCTCCTCCAGGGAGGAAGACTCTGGAGTTTGCAGGCAACAGCTTTCCTATAAACAACATCCTCTGTCTGCAGCCCGGAGACAAGTCATCTGGGACCAAACACATTTTTTATGTTGAAATACATTTATTCATCATGTTTTGGAAACCATCTGGCCATGGGCTCATTCTTACCTGGATGCCTCTGTTTTTCATGAGGACGAATTGATGGCAGAGGCTTAGTTTACTGCCCCGGTGTAGCCATTTCTCTTCATTTCTGTGGAGACAGGCACAGTGTACCAGTGCCTTGTGGGCCTAAGTAAGATTACCTGATAGCTTCAACATCTCCAACACAACTAGAATGAATGGGTGGACCAGAGGTTGGGAGAGGGCCAAGAGGCAAGCTCCAGCATCTTCCTGTTCGGGCTGTCAATCTTATTCCAAGGACCCCAAGAATTTCAAGGCTGCACTCCTTCGGCTCACTGCTTCTGGAATAAGCTTCCTTAATAGGATAAAACAGCTCATGGAGCTCACGACCCTTGGGTCCTGGAAAGCAAGGGACTGCAGAGAAGCCATCACTCACCATCTAATTCTCTGTGGATGTCTCTCTCTTAGATGTGTCTGCCAGATGCTGGCTGCCTTCATGGCTACCCCGCTGCTGCTTTCTTTGACCCTGAACAGCACAAAGCCAAGGTCTGGGCCTTTCTGTCTGGAAAGACCTTCTCCCTTGGCCACTAGGACACTGTCACTCTGGTTCCTACTCCAGGTCACCGGCTGCTGACCCCTGTCCCCTCCCCCTCCATGGGTACCTCTGATTTTCTCTGCCAGATTTATGCCCCCTTGTGCTCTTTTTCTCTTGGGAAAGCTTAGGTCCCTTCCCTGGTTCTCTTGCCTTCTGACTCCACCTAACACATCTGCTTCTGCCCCTTGCTGAAATTGTTTTCCTGTGATAGAAGTTGATAAACTTAACCCAAGAGGGCAGGCCAATTGGTGTCCCATCTCTTCTCTGGGGAACCTGCACGGACCCCATGCTGTGACACCCCAGCCTTGTGATTTCCTCCTGAGTTGGCGCAAAGAGCCTTGGCTGGCTGGAGACACATCCTCCACCCTTTCTTGGCTGATCTTTCTTGTTTGAAGGCTTCACATACATTTGATGATGATAAATTAATTTCCAGAAAATATATCTAACCTGAATTCCAGACTCTACTCCCACCTGCACAGTAGGCATCTCAGAGCAATAATCAAAAACACTTGATCCAAATTCATCCAAAATTGAATTCTGTGTTTCCCCTACAATGCCTCACACTGGTTTTACTGTGGCAGTAAGTGTAGGAGCCTTCATTCTCGTGACCCAGGAAAAACACCCTTGGGTTCATCTTCCATCCTCCATTGCCTCAGCATTCACATCCTGTCTGTGAGCCAGTCTTACTTCATCTTTCTTCAGAAATCCACAAGTTCAGCGCGTCACCACTGCTGACCACCTCCTGTCTGCCTCTTTGTGTTCTCTCAGTTGTTCAGAATGGAGCAGACAGGAGGTATAGAGTCATCAGCATGACTTATAATACTGTATGACTTCCTGCCAACTGTCTGGAAGATCAGACTCCAAGGGTTTATGTCAGATTAAATGCACAATTATTAGCAATAAACATCTCAGTATGCAGTTATCTCTTAAACATCAGGCCGTGGACCTTTAATGCAGTTGACTCTCTTTAGCTTTTACTCAAAGATCATGATGTGTCCATGGTTTCCACTAACAGGCCCCCCAGTAGGTACCATGTGCACATTGGGGTGCATATTACTAGCATCTCTGCCACTTGGTTTTATCCATAGTTACTGTTAACCCAGGGCTGTACCTTATACCTCTGTGCCATGGACAGATATTGGAGCAGTTCTGTACCAGCACAAATTCTCAAATCTACAGTGAGCAGTACATGGAAGCGCACACAAGTACACCCACTCCTGTGGGTGGAGGCCAGTGTTTATAATAAACAGCTCTACACTGTGCACCTGAGCTTTTGTTTGTTTCCTTCAGAAAGATTTCTCTCCTTGCCTTCTAAAATTTATTAAGAGAGAAACCTTTGACATCCTGGTAAGGCACAAAGCTTCCCTGACATATGTTCTAATCCAGGCTTTGGAAAAGAACCCTGCATTGCAATATTTGAACAGGAGTCTGCAGTTCTTCTCCCCTGCTGTGCATTGGAGTCTGTCTGGGAAGCTTCTTGTCATTATTTTGTCTTGTTTCTACATTCCTCATGGCCAATAGCAGACCAGGAAAGTTGAGTCTCTCACTGGGTGGGTTTTGTGAGTCTCTCAAGTGCAAAGCATGAAATATGCCATTAAGGTGATGGAAATGAGAGCCATCTCTGGGCCTGGGCAGATCTGCTGCATGGCTGGCATACAGAGTTTGCCCTGAGCTCCCACCCACCTCACAGAAGTCAGTTCTTAAACCACCACCGTGAGCTTCATTAAAATACCTCTAATTCTTGTTCTGTGGTACAGCCTGGGAAGTTTTGGTGCTGTTGAAAAACTTAGCACACCTTTTTGCAGGGGTGTTTTGTGAATATTCAATGCATAAAGTGTCTTTAGTTGAACACATGTATAAAAGAGTTAAATACTTAGATTGTCTTTGGAAATTCACAGTAAACTTGTGATTCTAGCTTTCTGATGTCATACACACACAGACACACAGTCACACACACACACACACACACACACACAAATCTCACAGCAGTTGAATCTCAAATTTTTCTGAGCACTCTCCTGAGTCTCTCCTAGATAAAATGTCCCTCTATAATCTCTTTGGAATAGAGGAGAGCTATTCCCTTGGGATGCTTCAAGGTATAATGATTCTTATGGGCTTCAGGGGAAGAAGGGGTGGAAAGGCAGAGGTGAGAGGGGTTGAAAGTGATGAAGCTAAGGCACCTGTGTACCAGCATCTCCTCGTGCATGGAAAGATGATGTCCTGCAAAGATGCTATGCCTTTTTCAGGTTGTGCTTTACTAATTTTAAATGAATCTCAGAAGTTGTTTCTTAAACACCTACATAAGACAGCTCACTTTTTCCTTTTTGTATTTTAGGATGTTCAGGATCTCACTATTAGATTGGACTTATAGTGATCTGCCTGTTTAGAGCCTCCCAAAAGCTGAGATTTCAGGTGCGCCACCATGCCCAGTCTCAATTGCCATCTCAGTGTGCCCTACAGGAGGGGCTGGCATGGAAAGTCCAAGGATCAGATCCCCGGCCCTTGCTTCTCCTTGTAGTCACTTTAATCTCCTGTGCTATTTGGGTGGCCCAAGATGGCTCACAATTTTTATTTCCCTTACTACATATTAGCACTACTTGGTGGTTATGCACAAGCTTAAATGTCTTGACTTCTCATATGAGAAATGCAAAGTAAAAATATACAGCCAGAGAGAGAGAGAGAGGACAGAAAAGAGGAAACGGAGAGGGAGCTTTTCCAGATGGGAAGGGCAACAAGAGATGGGAGAGGAAGAGAGATGGGAAGGGAGGACAGAAAGAGTGAAAATATGGAGGCACTCTCAAATACACACAGGTTTTCAAATTATTTCTCCAATTTCTACTCTCATGTTTTTGTCCCAAGAGTTTAGGGTTAATGTGGCCCCTCTGGAAACCTGCCAGCATGTCCCATTTGATGCCCAGCCCATTCACTCCCTCACACTGCATTTTATACAGCCGTGGGTCATGCAGAATTTGTCGGAGTTTCCAGTCAATGATGAAGAAGAGAGCATCAAAGCTCCACCCACATAGAGATGTGGGCCCTTCCAAACTTGCAGTCTCTCTGTGACCACCACACAAGTTAATCCATATCACCAAGTGCTCTGTAGTACAACAGGGAGCACATCAACTCACAGTGCCATCTCACTGACTAAAAGGGACAGCAGCTGCTTCATGGAGTGTGACTTATGTGTGGCCTGTGGTCATCAGGAAAGAAGGCCATGTAAGGTCCCCAGAACAGATGCAATCATGGAGGGGGGGCATTGATCAAGGGTGTCTGTGTTCCCAGGTTCCTGGTCTCTTGCTCTTTTCAACCAGAGCAAAAGTCCTGTGAATTATTCCCACAGGGGCTCAGCTTGTTAACTTGATTGATGGGACAGATGGCGACCCTCACACGAAACATTAATAATGTGCTGCTTGATTTTGTTATATATCTCAAACAAAGTGTTTGTTCATTCTAGAAAAGGCAGTGCTGAGAACGCAGGTCGAGCCTACTCAATCAAGTTAGCTTTGGCTCACGAATGCCCTGACCGTGATCAATGCCCAAACATCGTGCTCCATCCATTAATTATCTAAGGCTCACGATCGTCATGTCATCAGTGGAAATCGCACATGTTGTCAGCAGGAGCCCGAGGAGCTCTACACAGTGCGTCTATCTTGGTTGCTTTTTACCCATTGCTGGGACAAAATGAAGAAAGTATTTAGCTCAGGCAGCGGGGGATTAAGTCCATGTGCTACTGGCTCCAAGGAAGATGGCAGCAGTTTATGGTGGCAGGAAACAGCAGAGCTGAGGAGGAGCAGCCGCAGCACCTGTCAAGCCTCTCTCTTTTCCTTCCATGTGGACTGCGAAGACCAAAGCTCCTCCAAGAAGGTGGCTGCTGCGAAGATCCGAGTTCCTCCGAAGTGGCCTGACTGCACTGATCGAGCTCCTCTGAAGAAGTGAGGAATCCTTCCTCAACACCTTTATATATCCTTTTTGTGCTCAGTCACTCTGGGAGAGGCCCTCCACACCCCAGGGCAGGCCCTCAAGGCCCAGGTTGTGGAACTGCCAGTCTAGCCAAGATGGCATGATGGATCGACCTCTACAATCCACCCCTTGGCAACTAGTCATATCCGTTTCCAGATACAAAGGCGTGCTTGTTAACATTTTAGAGCTTGAACATTGCATTACATTACAACCATGACACTTTTTGGTGCCAAAGTACTCACAGTTTCAGTACTGCTGAAAAGCCCGAGTCCCAAGTCTCCTCCAAGATCTAAGGCAAAGTCTTAGCTAGAAGCCCCGGTACAAATAAAAATTTAAACACTTCCAGCATTCAAGGGCACAAGATAAACATTACCATTCCTAAAGGCACACACAGCGGGATACCAAACATTGGGACCTAAGCAAGTCCAAAATCCAGAAGGGCCAACACTGAGTCCTGCAGTTCTGTGTGGAGCATCCCAAGGAACCTGGAATGAGTCGTGAGCTCCAAAAGTCTTAGATGGCTCCACCCCTATGGATCTTCTGCTGGTAGGTTCCATGGACCCTCTCTGGCGCTGCCTTTGCTCTCTCCTTGCAGCTTGTCTCAGGCAATACACTTTCCTGGCTATTTCAAACTTTTAAGATTTCTACTGAATAGGCTTCTCACTGTGCTTCGCACACTGCCTTCTCAGGGGCACACTGCCTGGCCTCCCAGGCCTTCTAAAATTTGGGTGGAAGGCTTCTTAACCTAAGAACTTCTGCATTCTGGATGTGACCTAAAACAGATGCCACATGGATGATGCCAAGCTCTGCTGACAGCTGGAGTAATGCATAGGCTTTCTTCTCTCTTGGCTCTAGGGAGTGCCTGGATCACTGAGCACTCTGATGCTGATTCTCAGGAACAAATCCTCTATGCTTCCACCTTCTGGGACCTGGTGTGGCCATTGCCTCCATTCTGGAACATAGGGCTCTGTGGCTTTCTCCTCAAAGCAAAATCCCTCACCCTTGTGATTTTGGGCCTGTAAAGGGCAGGAACCTGCCGCCCCCTGTGCGGCCCTCAGGACACTTTTTCTCCTCTCTTGTCCTCCTGGGCAGTGGAGATCTCAGCTCCATCTCTTCAGTCTATAGCTTCACTGGAACATTTTTTCTGGTCATACTCACTATATTTTAAATAATCCTGCTGGGCTCTTTGCTCTTGACTCTCAACATATATCTGACTAAAAGCCCCCAACATTAGCCATGCCACTGCCTGCCTCAGGCTGGGGAGATAGCTCAGTGGCGTGAGCACCTGTGTTGCAAACATAAGCCCTAAGTTCAACCCTTAGTATCACAAAATAAACGAATTAATGAACAAATAAATAAGTAATAATTGAACCCATCCTCTTTTCTACTGTACATATTTTCCATTGCATTTTTACTTTAAAAATTCAAATTCTTCTTTCTTTTCCTTTCACAAGGCACATAATTACAAACACAGGTTTCTCCTTACCCTGTTCCTGTGAGTATTTTTTAACAAATAAATACATTTCCACCTGTATTATTTTGCACTGCTGGCTTTGCGTGCCTTTATCTTGAGATTCTTTCTCCTTTGATTGGTTTTGCATGCAGCTATCATTTTTCCCCAAATATTTCAGTGATGACGAGTAAGGGAATGCAGGCATTTCAATCCCATGGCTGTTGTCACCTCATCCATCACACCCAGGCCCCCCACCTTCTCACCCCATGAGCTCCATCTCAGGACAAGTGCTCAAGTCCCCACCCACTGAAGCAAAGTGTCTTCTGGAGAGCACAGACCCTAGACATAGACACGCATGCAGGGGGAAGCCAGAACAGACAACTGCCTTGATAAAGCCACACACATTGTGCTAAGAGTCACTGGAAAGTGCTAGAAATTGAACCAGAAATAAGCCAAAAGGACAAGAGGTGGTGAAACAGCACACACGTGACACTGACGGAGGTGCGGGAAGAGTTTGATCACTTTTGTTACAGAGGTTACATAAGAAATCTCAAAATAGTGGAGAGGGCATGTAGCCCAAATTCCTACTAGATTAGATGAAGACACAGGTCATTTCACCTTAAATGATTACAAGTCAACATTCATAGGCTGAGATTTCTATCATCAGGTACCTCATAAAATTAATTTGTGAAGAAAAACAAAAACATGTTGCCAGATTTAACAGATTCAACAAGCATGGAGTGATGGGGAAAAATGTATCTTAAAATATTTTCATTAAGTTAATAGAGCAATTACAACTAATATTTTTAATTTTCAAAATTCATTTAGACCATATTACCTCCACTTAAATAGGCATAATAATAGAACTGTGCTAATAAAGTATTTTGCAGGTGAAATTAGTGCTTGAACAAATGCTTACAGTGTAAGTGGGGCATAAGTGCTGGCTGTTAATACTATCTAAACAAAGTATTTCAATTTTTCTGTAAATCCCAGAGTCAAGTTCTTCTCAGCACTTGAAGTGAGTAAGATTGCCTGAGCAGCTCCATGAGAAGAGAGGGAGGGAGAGATGAAGGGAGAGAGGAAGGAACAGGAAGGGAGGGAGGGATAGAGAGAGAGAGAGAGAGAGAGACAGAGAGAGAGAGAGAGAGAGAGAGAGACAGAGAGAGAGACAGAGACAGAGAGAAGAGGGAGAGACAGAGACAGTGAGGGACAGAGATAAGAGAGATAGAGAGAGACAGAGGGAGACAGAGACAGAAACAAAGACAGAGAGAAGAGGGAGAGACAGAGAGAGACAGAGCCAGTGAGGGAAGAGGGAAGTGAGGCAGAGGGAGACAGAGAGAGACAGAGACAAAGACAGAGAGAAGATGGAGAGACAGAAAGAGAGAGGGACAGTGAAGGACAGAGAGAAGAGAGATGGAGACAGAGAGAGGCAGAGAGGAGACAGACAGAGACAGAGACAAAGACAGAGAGAAGAGGGAGAGACAGAGAGAGATAGGGACAGTGAAGGACAGAGAGAAGAGAGACAGAGGGAGACAAAGAGAGAGAGAAAAGAGACAGACAGAGACAGAGACAGCAAGGGACAGAGAGAAGAGGGAGAGACAGAGAGACACAGAGAGAGCGAGACTGACACGACCAGGATACCAGGATGCTGACGGTCAGACGCCTGCACCGTGGAAGGTGGTGCCCCTTGCACCCTCGCAGACAGTGTGTGCTTTTGGCAAAGAAAGCCACAAAGCCACAGGAAGGAGAATAGGCAGAAGTCACAGCCCTCTTCTCTGGGCCTAGAAGACTTCGCTGGACATCTCTCCCATGGATCGGACAATCCATTTCAAGAGGAAAACGCAAGTGATAAACACGAAGAGCTGCAGAGCAGAGACAGCAGCAATTACACCAGCAAGCACGGCTTCATCTAATTTGAAATACACATAGGGAGATGCATACAACAGAATGCAGTTTTTAAAGGAAACTAAGTAAAGTAAATGAGTTTTGTTTTGTTTTTTTTTAAATTATATTGCTGTGTTAGGGACGGTAATTACATTATCTCCGGTTCAAATTTTAAATGGTTTCATTGAAATACACTTCATACACCGCTCTATTCACCTGATTAAGATGAGAAAAGCAGCGATTGCTCTTTAATTTTACTAAGTTCTGAAATGAAGGCCAGGTTCTGAGTTTAGAACAGTTTCATTAACTCATGAAGAAGCCTAAAGCCATCGGTATGCATACCAAATCCTTCCTCACCTCATTGGTTGGCTTTTGACTGTCAGGAATATACTCACTGCTTCCATGATTAGCCTATTCTGGATGTTTGATGAAGTTGGAACCTTAACAAAGTGGCGTTTATCACGCAGTATAATGTTTTCAAATCTCACCTATGTTGTAACAGTTACCAATAATTATTTTAATGCCTAGCGATATCCACTGAACGTCTATGACCTTCTCTTGATCCATCTACCAGTTTGTTTATACTTCACGCTTCTTGGTGGCATGGTGGAGGTCTGCTTGTGCACAGTCATTAGCTGTGACTTAGTTTTTATGAAAAACCTTCCTCTTCTCATGATTGGAATAAGCACATTTCCACATCAAGGCGGTTTGGTTCCGTGTCCAGTAATGGAAGTCTTTTACTAGATTTCATTGTCTGTTCTCAATGAATTTCTATTCATTACAAAAAGATTATGGATTATTCTCAAGCAGAAAATTTGGTGTTCATTTCCAGGACACGTTTTAATGTTGAAAGTGGGAAATACTGCTAGGCCTGTGTAAGTGACACACAGTTCTGCTGGTTGTGTCCCTGAGTAAGGAAAATGTTCTCATGTTTAATCAGACATGTGACAATCACTCGCTCATTTTCTTTTTCACCTCTGAGTTATCCTCAAACATCATCACCAAAAAAGGTGAAGTTTCAAACTCAAAAAAAATAAACATTGGAATGGAGAGCAAGAGGCCCATGACTTACCAAGTTGAGAGGCGAAGTTTCCACAGGGTAGTGGCAGCAAACCCTGGGGGCTGTGACACATGCTCCGGCTGCCCCACCCCACTGGGTGTCAGGCGCCCCACAGGCTCCCCCCAGGTGGTTGTGTGAGGGAGATTCCTTCCTTAGGTCCCCAAGACCTGCCTGGCCATTTCCAAGAGAAAATGAGGACGGAGACAGAGCAGCCCTGAGCTCACTTCAGCCTCTGTGCTGGGACCTGCGCATGGTCCCAGGAGCCTGTGTGGCACATGCCTCCCTGTGCCAGTGGCCTCCCTTCTCTTGTGCTCACCCTGTAGCCTCCCCAGTTCCCTGGGCACAGATGGCTTTCCTTTGGGGAGGGATCTAGCATCAAGCAATCCAGAGTATGTAAGATTTAAGGAAGTCATTCAGAGCCCTTGTGGGCACGGCACGCCTTCTGGGAGCATTTTGCAAACGGCATTTTAGTGTAAATAGCAAGCAGCTACACAGCATGTGTGCATGTTTGTCAGTGAAGGCCTGCAGGGACTTTTCTAGCCAGAACATTTCAGGAGCACTTAGAGCTTCTGTGATCTTTGTACACGGCTTCCTTCCCTCAAAGACAAAATAAGCGTCATATAAAAGACCTGCTATTCACACTCTTCACTGTCCCCTAAATACTGTCTTAATTATCCATTATTTCCACAGTGGAGAGACAACGCTCCACACAACAGAAACAAAAGAAAACCGAGCCCAGATTCACAGACCTCCAGGTAGACAGTTCTAAGTGGGGGTCTTGCATTGAAATCCCCAGGACACACCTCTCTGCTTAGCTAACAGCAAGTACTGGGCTGGCCCCTGCTGTGTCGCTCATTTTCATTTATTTGTGGTCAAGACCATGTTTGAGTGATTTGCTGGTCAGGAGTAAAGAGCGGTAGGTGTGTGACACTGGTCTCCTGTGTGCCGTGCTGGCTCCCAAAGGATGCGGAGCCTCACGGATGAGACGTCCTGGGGCTCCCTCAGCTCTGCTGGCCAGGACTGACCCTGTGCCAAGCTCGTGGATGTGGCCCATTAGGGTCTTGGCCTCGGAAAGCTTAATGATATTGAAGGCTCTGGAATATTTTTAAGCAAAATCTCAGAAACGCCCCGTCATGATTCCCTGAGTGTCGCATCATCACCCGTGCAGCTGCTCTGTGGGAAGCGAGTGGAATGGCCAGCACACGCCCTCCGCCTTACACTCTGGCTCACAGTGGGGCGCGGCCTCTGCTAGGAGGCTTCAGTCTCCTCTCTCTCAGTCAGGCATTCACATGAGAAGAAAGTGAGGCTCACAGACTCAGCTCATTTTACAAGATGGCATAGTTTCAGCTGCACAAACCAGACAGGAATGGGGTCTAGTTCCTTTGTCTCTCCTTGAGCCCAAGCCCTGTGGTTTCTACAACTATTAACATTTATGTTGCATCTGTCAGGAGCCGTGCTTGTTACATTTAAATTACAAAAGTGCTCAATGACACAAGGGTTTGTGCATTTTGATATTCGTGAGTGGGGTAGGCTAACTTAGTGTTCTAAGAAGAACCAGCTCTAATCCTTTTATTTGAGGCAATTACTGTCCAGGGTAATGTCACTGAATAATGCTGCATCACAAGACGATTCCCACTACATTTTCAGGGCTTCCTGGTAGAACAATTAGCTTGACAAGAGGAGATGTTAAAACATCATTGGCGTGCTTTTTCATCCTCATTTCATTAAGACTGCAATAAGTTTCATTTCAAGCGCCCTGGCCATTGAATGCGCTTAAGATTTGATGTAACAAAACACCAGCATGCTTTCTCTGGACTAACGTCTTCTTTCCTTTTGTTTATGATAATTTTCTAGGGTTATGATAATTATAATAGTCCCTCAAATAAGCTAACTCATGTGGGTCTGGTAAGCAATTATATAGTGCATGGGGCTGTTGTCGTAGAGATGGAAACTCATAAAGGTGGTTTTATATAGGCATACAGAGAAGCAATAAAGCATACATAGGGAGTATGCTTGGCTAAAGTTTAAAAAAATGGGGGACTCTGTTTCCCTAAAGTCCCCTCTGCATTCCAACAGGCAGCAAAGGTGCTGGCGAAAGCCCAGACTAGGGGAGGGGAGTGGGCCACTGAAAGTTGGAAGTCTGGAGAACTGTAACACAGAGAATATTAAAACATCACACCATGGCAATATATGTGCACCCATGCTTTTAGCAGGGTAGTTCGTCATAGCTAAATCTTGGAAAGAACCCAAATGCCCATCCCACCAACTGAGGAATGGATAAAAAAGATGTGGTCTTTTTATGCAACGCATTGTTACTCAGCTATACATAAAGATAAACTGGAGGCTTTAATAGGTAAGTGGATGCAACTAGAAGACCATACTCCTAAGTGAAATAAATCAGGCCCATATGTGTAGACATCATATTGTCACACTAGTATAAGAGCCTGAAAGGGTAATCAGACAGTTTCAATAGGTGCCATGAAAGGGAAAGAATTTGTTCCAAGGGAAAGAACAAGTGGGAAGAGGAAAGGGCAAACAAAAGAAAGAAGGAAGGGAAAAGGATATACTTATGTGTATATGCAGTGAGACTGGGGTAGTTATACCACTGGGTTCTGCAGGTCTGTGGAAAGGAGCAATCGATGCTTACGATTTTCCTTTTTAGGTTTTGTACAATTGTGCATGCTTGTATCTGGTAATCTGAAGAACTAATTTGAAGACAACAATATGCAATATAACAACGTTTGTTGATTTAAAGAAAAACAACAGCAACAATTGGTTTCCGGGCAGCACCACGGACAGCTCCCTCCCAATGCTTTATAAAATTGATAGGTTTTGTAGCCCAGTGAGGAAGTAATTGATGATTCAGACCGGTGTGCACCGACAGCCACGGGAAGCATCACCTGTGATTCTATCAGAAAGCAAGGAAAAAACAAATAAGGAAAAAGAAATTCTAAATTGCACCAAATACACTGGAAGAGAGCCCAAGCACTATCCGTATCAGTGAGCATCTGTTTGCCTCCATGCAAAATGAGATGGGGAGCCCGTGGGCTGGATTGCTTCTGTGATCCAACAGGGGTGGTCTTGAGCTGGCTTCCTGTGGACTCACACGCTTCTAGGAAGAACTCCTTCCTTAAGGGCTGGGAGGGCAGCTGAGAGATGAACCTCCAGTTGTCCTGGCAATGATGATTGCGTGTACTGAGGGGATAAAATGGGACGTTTCTGTCCATGTGCACATCAGCGGAATTAGAACGTTCTTCCACAAACATTTATTATTTCTCCGTTGTGAGAGCATTTGCATCCTTAGCTCCTTGCTATCTGAACTACGCAATGCAGCACTGTCCAGGGCTGCCACACGGCTGTCCAGTAGGACATCAGCCTTCCTCCCTCATCTAACTCTACGTGAGCACTTACGAGCCAGCCCCTCTTGAACCCTTCCACTAACCACTCGGGCACTCTCCACTTCTATGAGAACAACTAATGCAGATTCCTCACTATTCTGTATTTCCTTTTCTGGGTTCATGTTTTGTTTTTCAACTTAGCATAATTTTCTCTGGGACCAAGGTGACCTGTAGGGTGCATGGTGTTGTGAATTACAGGATTTTCTTCTTTGCCCTGGCTAAATAATATTCTAAGGACAGAATCAATTAATTTTGTCATTAATTCTGATTAAATTGACAAATTCGATTTAATTCCAAACTCAGTTCAGAGCACTGGAGCTCCACACCTCACCGGCCTTAAGGTACCTATTCAATTCTCTTTTCTGTGGCACATTTGTGGAACCCAGATTTTTCAATAAGAAAACATTTTTAACCAGACACAAAAATGTAAAAGCCACAAGACATTGTGAGGCACCAGAACTGTCCTAAATCACACAGTTAGGGACATTATCACAAATGTCTGCACCACGTTTCTCTACTGGTGATGGATGCTTGGGGAGGTCAGCTGGAGGCAAATCTTGTGCTGGTGAGAGAGATCGAAAAGTGCAACACTGGGGGTCAGAGAATGGGGCTTCCTCGCAGGCTGTGAGCTGCAGGATCTGAGCAGGAGCAGAGGGGCTCAGTGTGCAAAGGGGGGCCGTGTGGCCTGTGAGGAGAAAGCAGTCTGCCTTGGATGTCCTCACGTGGCCTGGCTCTTTTCTGGGCAGGGATGAGAACTCTGATTTTGAAGTCCACTAGGTTAGAAACATTTTTCCGATATGGCCCCTCTATTTTTTTGGATTTCCTTTTTAATTTTTTATTCATTTTAATGATAAAAAGATAAGATAGAAATGAAACAGTTTCAAAACAGGTTAATAGGTGAGTTACAATAATCAATACATTGCATATTGTTGTCTTCAAGTAGTTATTCAGAGGACAAGATGCAGACATGATATTTTGTCTAAACAATATTAGTACAAACCTTTCTTCTCATTGAACTAAGGCAAAGTAGCTGTATAGATATACCGCTATTATATAGATCCTAACTATCTTGTATATATATATTTTTCATTATAAACTGGACATCTTTAGTTATGTAGATTTTTTTTAAAATTTTTTTGGTGGAACTGGATATTGAACTCAGACCCTTGCATTTGCCAGGGAAGCGCTTGTTCTACTGAGCCATTTCCCCAGCCCTAGTTATATAGATCTTGCTTAAATGTGGCCCCTCCCTAGGTCTGTAGTAGCTGTTCTATTTTCTGTGGCTATAACCAAAAACAAACTCTATTGCTCACTTTTTATTTTCTAGAATGCAAGTGAGGTGCATGGGGTTGTATCTTCTCAGCTCAGCTAATGTGGCTCGGGGCTTCTGTATTTTAATTAAGGTGACAGGCTCCATGAATATTCATCAGACAAACTTTTCTGCAGCCCTCAGGCCGTGGGCCAGGGAAATGGCATGCGTATCTTCCTGTCCCCGCAGCACACACGCTGTCATGTGCACACGGGTCTGCCCACTCCTAGGGGCCTGGGGTGTGCCCACTCCATAGCTGTCTACTGAGGTCTGTGCAGGGCGGGCCTGGCCTCTGTGCCTGCCCAGGAGCACACCGGCTGCATTTCTTCCCACTGCTGGGACAGCTACGTTTACTGTCACAGTGCAGTCCTAGCTTCCCACCAGCACCTGTGCATCCTGGTATCCACACCAAGATGTGCGTGTACATGGGTGCATGCCCATGCATGTGTGAAATGCACATATCAAGTGATCACAGGGCTGTACAAACACATGGATGGTGGGACAATATGGTGACAGACGCACAAGTCACACAAGTGAAAGGCAGAGACCTGGGAGCAAATGAGGTCTCTGGCAGTGATTTCAAGGAGGGGTGGCTGAGCCCGGGGCCATTACCCCCTTCTCTGGTGCTCTGTTCCACTCTGACAGCCAGGAGAAGCTGACTGCATCCTGCAGAAACTTGCTCCAGGCCCCGGTGGCCTCAGTGCACAGGCTTTGCCCTGGGTCACACTGTTGGTTCTCCAAAAGTTGCACGATCTCCCTTCCCATCCTCTCTCTAGGACACAGGATGACAGAGCAGCCACTGCCCAGCTCCTCCACTGGCATTCACCTCCTCATTGTTTTGACGGTGTCTGAGGCCCATTCGCATTGGCACTGATGAATGCTGTGGCTGGCTGAGTGATCTGAGTCCAGCAGGGGGGACAGCTGCTCTTCTCTTCCTGGACCTTGACACAATTAGGCTAGGCCAGGCTTAGATTCAGGCTGGAGGCCGGATTCCAGGAGGGAAGCAGGAGCAGGCAAGACTCACAGAGCCTTGGGAACATAAAGCACAGTTATCCTGACTGCTTTACACTGAGGGCCGGAGGGGCCATAGCTTATACTGAAGGAAAGGTGGGGTCTGGGTTTCCCAGCAGCCTTTGGCTGAGGGTGCTGAGAAGGTGGCAGGCATGGTTTCTCTGTCCCCTCTGCTGGGAGGACACAGAGATGCAGGTGGAAGGAAGCTGGGTGCGACAGGTCTGCCTCCGGTGCATCTTCCTCAGTATCCTGGAGGCTCCCGCCATGATTCACCCCAGATTGCAGTTCCCAGATGAACTCCTAGGGATACTCTCTTCCCCTGACATTCCCATTTCTTTCTTCCCTGGGTGAATGTCAGTGTTTCCTGACTCTGCTTCAGGGACACTCATCAGATGGCCCAGTGTGGTGGCACATGCCTGCAATTAGAGCTCTGTGGGAGGCTGAGGCAGGAAGATCACAAGTGTGAGTCGAGCCTGGGAAATGTAATGACCTAGTGAGATTGTCTCAAAACTAAAAAGTAGAAAAGGACTGAGGAAGTAGCTTAGTGTAACTCTCCTGGGATCAGTCCCCAGAACCCCCACAACAAGCAAAGACAGCGTCACTGTTTCTCTGTGTATCTGCATCCCCCTTGAAGCAAATGTGGGTGCAGAGCAGATTGCCTCATGCTGTCCCCACTGAAGTGGCTCAATGCCTGGTGCACAGCAGGCAATACAAGCACCTCAGTTTTATTTCACTGAGGCGGGCGATGGGCCTGGCACCTGGGTCTGCCCTGTGAAGTGGACACAGGGTAGGGGCATCCCACCAGGCTACGTGCTTGAGTGCAACACGTGCTGTATTAGCAATGCCATTTGGTCACAACAGGTAGCACTTGGGTGAACTGAATTTTACTACAAGCTGGATCTAAATTTCTTCCTTCAGATTCTGGAGGCCAGCTCAGCATGTGCAGTGACCTCAGTGCTGGGCCGTTTTCTCGCGCTAGACATGGGGACAGCTGTAGCCAGGTAGCCTCAATCTGTCAGACTCTCGAAGTCTCAAACATGACTCTGGCCAAGGCATGATCCCTCTACAGTCACCATGAATTCGCCTGTGCTGAGGCACCCTTGGGTCTCTCCCTCTTTGGCTGTTCTTGGGGTCACTTACCCATGGCTTGTGCTGTCCCACAAACAGGTCGCAGGAGTAATTACAGAACTGGAACGGCTCTCTCCACCAGACACCGTCAATATGATTTGTGATATCTTAAACCACCATTTTTATATTAGGTTATATTTCCATAGTTTACAGTGATCTGAAAATCACCTCAACTGGCCTCCTTGCAATTTCAATCACAAAGAACTTATGAATCATACATATTATTTGGGGTTGATTACACACCGGGATCTGTGCGGAGGATTCCCACTGCGCTCTTGCTGTGCAAGGCCGCACCAGGCTCAGGAGGAAGGTCCGGTGGTGCTCTGCTTCTACACATTTTCCATTTGGAAATGGTTGAATTGGGCTGAACCTGTGAGAGCCTTGGAGAAAATCAGAAGGGCTTGCGTGGCACCCGCAGGGGTGAGACGGGCAGCGTTTTTCTCTCAGATTCTACAGCCGTGTCTTTGCCTTCATGGTTTTCAAGTTATTTTAGAACTGTAGCAGGGAAAGGATATATCGTTTTCCCAACAATGAAAGTCCAACTTCTGTCCCCGGGAGACTCATCTGACTCTTACCGGGGCTTTCCTGGTGGCACGCACCTGTCTCATCCTGCCTGAGCAGCTTGTGGGTTTTCTGTTTAGATTCATCCTTCAACTGCTCATAGCATCTTGCTTTTCCTCACACAGTCAGCAATATGAGCAAAGCACAGATGAGTGTGCAGCTTGCACCTTATGACAGGCTTAACGTCTCCTCCTGACACCATCCTCTGCTCTTCCCTTGATGTTCTTCCCTTCCCTCCTTTTTTCTCTCCTCTCCCCTTTTCTTCTCTCTTCTGGTCCCTTCCTCTCCCCTCCCCTCCCTTCCCTTCCCCTCCTCCCCTCCCCTCCCCTCCTTTCCCCTCCTCTCCTCTCTTCTCCTCTCCTCTATCTTTCTCCTTCTCTCTTCTGTCTGCTTATAGAGATTATCTGTTAATGTACTAGCAATAAAATGATGTGGATATAAAAACAGTAAGAGGCGGTACTCGGATTGCTAAATCCAAACAAGAAATTGTCACCCTGACAATCCTGTCTCACATTCTAGAATTTTCTTCAAAACTGAGTTAGAAAAATGATGTCAAAAATCTGGATACTGAAATAGACCCTGGTTTGCAGTGCAGTGTTCATGAGATCCACAGTCTTTCACAAAATATGTCAGTATTTAATTTTTTTTTTTTTTTTTTTTTTTTTTGTCTTTTGTGCAGGGTCTCACTACACAGCTTGAATTCATAGTGATCCTCCTATTTTTAACCTTCCCAGCACTGGGATTACAGGTGTGGGCCACCATGCCCAGACTCAGTATTTTTATTTCAAAGAGAAAAAATAACATGAAAAACAACGATACAAACTTTCAAAACAAGGTAGCAGGAGAATAACAATGGTTAGTGTGTGCTCATTTGTTTTATGTGAATTTTCCCTCTAATAAACATAAGCAAAGTTGGTGACACATGTCCCATGTGTGTTTACTTATTAGTTCAGAATTTATGTGAATCAACACATACTCCATGTCCAAGATACCGCATGAAGTTCTTCACTTGGGGAAGAATCACAGAAACTATCTCTGGATAGGAGTGGAAAGATCTCCAGAGAGGAGGAGACTCGCGCCCCACCAGCCCTATCAGAGACAGAGGTTCCTGTCTCTCATCATGGAGAAGGGACTTTCAAGAAGCATCAGAGCAAAGGCAGAGTAAGCAGCACAGCCTCGCAGACAACACAGTGCCTGCTCTGGAGAGAGGCAGTCTCTGTGAGACTTGGGCGCTCTGTCACCCTGGAAGATCCTCAAGGAGGCCGTGGCTCTCCCTGCCGGCCAGCCTGCCCACGTGTCAGGCTGTGTTTGGGCCACTTCCGAGTGCTCAGATCCGGGGTCCTCAGCCTCCCTTCTCTGGGAGTGAGGAGGGCAGGTGGAAAGCTGGGGCTGAAGCTGCAATCCTTCAGCCCTTGGGATTTTGCTTGGGTTGAATTTCCTCCCGAAGAAGCAGGCTGGAGTCATTTTTGTCCTGAACTTTCATTTTTCTTAAAAGTCCAATTTTTTAGGGACCAGTGAGACAGCTCAGCAGACTAAAGCTCCTGTTTGCCTGCTTAGGCAGAGCGCAGGGTCGAGGGTTCTTGAGACTGGACGTGGTGATGCGTTCCTGTAATCCCAGCACTTGGGAGGCTGAGAACAGAAGAATCACTACAAGTCTGATCTGTGTAGTGAGACCTTGTAGATCCTATACTAAATACATAAAAAGTTCAATTTTGAAGTTACAATTTTCTCTCTTTTCTACCTGTCTTTATGTTTTCATCCCTCCTCAAAGCTGTCCTCATGTGGAGGGAAATCCCAAGGCGTATGAATGCTCCCTAAGGTTCTGAGCTGCAGGCTCTGGGCATCGTAGTCTCAGGAGTGGCCCAGAGACCCATGCTGCTGACAAGGCAGCACACGGAGCAGACGCAGAGCCTCATGGTCCCTTCTCCACGCTCCCCCACCTCCTGACAGCATCAAAGGGAACAAGCACCCTCCAGATTCCATGGTCTGACACAGACCTCCAGGAAGGATTTTGACCCAGACCCAGCCGGTCAGACTCACCCCGGGTGGTGAGGGGGCGATGCAGTGTGGTGAGATGCTGACCCATGCTTCCGCCGAACCTGGTGCGAGAAGCTGCGTTTCCCTTCACTCCGAGCCTCTCTCTGACTGTCTCCCTCATTCCTCCTTCACAGACCTCTTCTTCCATGAGATCGTGCAGCCTGTGGCACGTCAGGGTCTGCACCCAGAGTGGGCTGCGCTGGGGCCAGTGTGGTGGGGATGCAGCTGCCTGTGCTGCTGACACAGGGAGGCCCCCAGGAGACAGCGTCCTGGCCACGCCCAGATCTGCATACAGGGCTCAAAGCACTCGACAGATGGCTGCCTGTGTGCTGGAAGCCAGGGAAGCTGTTGGCTTGCACTTCAGAAGCAGATTATAAAGCCTTCTGGAGCTTCACAGGCTGGAAGTGTGTGCAGGCTAATGAGCTGCTCGGCAGCTGAGGGTCCCTGTGGGCTGAAACAGACGGAAGACAAAGTAGAACAAAGTGGATCTCAGCTTCGTGATCCCCGCTCGATTTCAGAGGCAAACACGTTACTAAACGGATCAGCCCGCTGACGCAGCGGGCTGTGCAGGCCTTGTTTATGCTTTCATTCTACTCTTTCTCTCAAAGGCACATGTGCGCACACGCACATATGTGCATGCATGAACACATGCAGCCTACGTACACGCATGAGCACATGTGCATGCACATGCACACACACACATGCACAGGTGAATCTGAACAAGTCGAAGGTACCTATTATGGAACTCTGCAGAGGGCGTGAGTTGGCCCATCACACCGACACAAGGGCAGTGGACTTCTATTTCTTTCACTGTTCTGCCTGCAGTTCTTGTGACACAGAGAGGATCCCTTCTTGACTGAAAAGAAGGCCTCCGAGTTGTCTCCTAACAAGCACTCCAGACTGCCAGCACAGGCTGTCCAACCTGCCCTCAGATGCGGGCACACTCCTAGCTGCTGCCAGCTCAAGGCCGAGCCCTAGGACAGCTGTCCTGCATCCCTCGCTTCACCACAGAAGTGACTGCCCCCTCTTTGCCCAGCCTGTCTCTGATCGTGGTCCTTTTCCTGCCCTCTCCTCAGAGCACTCCCTCCAGAAAACTGGTCGTTCCAAATTCCTTCCCTGCCAGCATAAAAAGAAAATCTCTCAATCTCCTTCAGGATTCACAACCTAGGAATGATTTTGTTTTTGTTTTTATTTTTACTTTTATTTTTATTTTTTATTTGGGAGGAGAGCTAGGACCCATCCCTAAAGTAATCTTCTAGAAGGTGGGGCACTATCTGCCACTGTCTCTGGAAGACTCTGCAGAAACCTGATTTGAACAAGCTCCTTTCAACAAACACAGGGGCCTGATAGCCTCAAAAATGCTCTTGATGTCCTTAGGAAACCTTTTGTTTTGGTGGAGTTCAGTTCAGTTTTTCCTGGAATCTCTCCCCTTTGTTGCAACAGTTAGAATCAAATTGGTCTGACCATTTTTAGTAAGTTCTTGGGTTGGTGTTGTCTGACACACGACACATAGTAGATGCTCAGTAACTTCCGTGTATCACTGAGTCCTTCCCCTGGGGGAGTAGCCTGGCTTCCCTCTGCAGAAGGGCACAAGGCAGCAAGTACGTAACTGACCCCTAAGAAGCAGCAGCAGGTGAAGAAGCAGAGGAGCCTTGGACTCCATCCTGGGCAGGTGGTCTGCGTGCTCTTGAAGGTCCATGGTTTCTCTTGGGACTTCAGCTCAGAAGTTGCCACTGTGAGCCTGCTCACTGATCTCTCGTGCCCCTTCCAGCTGTGACTTGAGGGACCACAGGTTCTCCCTCTCTATTCAGCTGTCGCTTTCTGAGTGCTCACAAGACAAAACCTCAGCCGAGCTACCTGGCTGGCTCTGGGTGACCTCAAAGCCCGCTCTGTTTGCTGCTGTCTCCTCCACCTTCAATGGTGAGTGACATTTCCAGTGCCCCTTGTTCCTGTAGTGTTTTAGCCAACTATGCAATGTTCCATCTGTCCACCACAAACTTAGTGGTAGCTTCACATGGCCCTCTGGCTTCTCAAGTGCACTTGGAGGAAAATGAAATCGCTGAACCAATAAACCCATGATTTAAGGCTGTAGAATGGTTTGCTCTATTCTGATCAATAGTCAGCGGCTCATCATGAAGATTCTTCTGCTCGCCGGTAAGCAGCATCCGTGTCTCACCCCAGGAAGCTCTGAACAGTGGCGAAGCTGCCGCACGTGCGGGTCCTGCACTGCGGAGGAGGTTCTGGAGGATGTTGGACCAGCAGGGGACAAAAGCCACTGAAATTCTCAACTGTGGCTAGTGTTAACCCGTCAGGAAATCCAGGCTGGGGTGATGTCTGAGCCCAGCAGTGTCTGTCTCCATAATCGTTGTCTGGCTCTGGAAATTCAGTGAGTACTCAGAGCCTCCGAAATCTCATTTACAAAATGGAAAATAAAGTACTATGATAGTGGTTTCTCCAGTGACTGTGCAATCACCCATGTCCGGCCTTCATTGATGCCTCATGACCACTAGCTCATTCCTGGAATACTCAGTTGCGGAGAAGGGTAAGAGAAAAGCAAGTATGACTTGATTTAGCAACAGCTACTTAGGGATAAAGAAATGCTACTACTTTAAAGGTTAATGTTATTTATGATAATAGTGAGTTTGTTTATTCCTTGAGCAATATTACTAAATTAATAGTGAGATATGGGTAGTCTACAGTGGAGGGGTACACATATCCTTTCTTCTTGCTGTTCACAGAGGTCTGTCACTCAAAATTCTAATTCTTAGAATCTTGGAATGGGAAAGTACTGGGGAGAAATGTGAGGAAGTGCTGCAGAGACTTCTACAAAATCTTCAACCCTTATGATTAGGTTTCTCTGGCAGTAACCTGTGAGAGGAGTGATTTAAAGATGTGAGAGCCGGACAACCTCTTGCCGAGGAGTGCTGTCCTCACAGAGTTTCTGTCTCCAGCTTGTGCAGAATCCCCAGGTCATCCTGGCTCTTAAGGAAAACTCGCTTGAGCTGTGGACTTTCTGAAAATCTCAAGAGGGGCAGACTTTGATATTCTTCTTGGATAGGTTTACAATATTTCTTAAGAAAAAGTTTATTTGATTCAGTTGTTTAAAAGACTCGTTTTGTGACCATACGCTCTGAATTTGGAATTAGATATTATCACTGTTCAGATATGTATTTTGGTTTCTTTTTTCTTTTTCTTTTCTTTTTTTTTTTTTTTTTTTTGATGCAACTGGGGATTGAATTCAGACCCTTGTGCTTGCCAGGGAAGCACTTATTCTACTGAGTCATCTCCATGGCTAGACATTATTTTAGAACAATGGGTATTTTTGTTCTTTACTTCTTAAAATACTATCCTTGTCATTCCTTCTGGAATTTATTTTCTCACTGTTGCTAAGGGTGTTACTTCGAGCATCAGGCATGCTAAGCATGTGCTGTGCCACTGTTCTACAGCCCCTGTGTCTCTTCTGGATCTCAATTAATTACTCTTCAAAGGAGATTTCTTATAGTGGATTAATCTACTTTGTGCATTTGTTTGTGTCAGTGGTTCTCCTATCCACAGCATCAGGCTGCATTGACATTAATGAAGAAACATGCTAATGATAAACTAATAGCCTTTTCTGGTCATTTCAACATCCCCTCTTGTCCTGTCTAAGGCTGGAGACCCCCAGTGATGTTGACAGTGATGATGGCATGGTCACTGTAATTATGATGGCAACAGAAGAGGGTGATCATGACACATTCAGGTATTCATGTGTTTGACTTCTGTCACATATCATTCATGAGATAAGAGCAAGTTCTGATGATCAGAACTAGCAGTGTCCTGCAGGGCCTGCCCTGCTGCGGTGCTAATTATCAGACCCTGAACCAATGCCTAGCAGTCTTGGTTGGACAGGGATGGGGCACTGACTCTACAAGGCGGATCTGATGTACTTTCAACTGTCTTCTGCACAGCTCAATCCAACGAGAAGTGGCAAAGAACAACCAAGGTCTGTCTCTTGGCCACGCTATAGGTCTGGATGGGACAGGGAGGGGTTTTCACTGGCGGCCTGCCTTAGTTTCTATTCTTCACTGCTGGGACAAAATACTTGACACCCAAATTAAGGAAGGAAAGGTGCATTTATCTCACAGTTAGTGGTGGTTTCTGTTCGTACTCAGCTCCAAGGCAGAGCAGACGGCAGCCACTCATGGCAGTGGAAAGCAGCACAAAGAATAAAGGGAGAAGCAGCAGCTGTGGGGGCCAGCTAGCCTCTCCCTCCCTGCTGTTGCATTCAGGCTATACGCCCAAGGGCAGATATATCCCTCACACCCATAATCCCAGCATTGGACCATGAGTTAATCCCAACTCAAGAAGCCAGCCTCAATGACTACATGAGGCTTTGGAGGGACAACTAGACAAAAATCCATAACATTCTGCCCGTGCCCCTCCAGATTCATGCACATCATTTTGTGAGAAAAGACATTTTCGTCCTTCTTTAAAAGTTTCCAAAGTCCCAGCAGTTTCAGCATTGCTGAAAAGTCCAAGTCCCAAGTCTCCTCCAAGATCCAAGGCAAACTCTTAGCTGTGAGCCTCTGTACAAATGAAAATTTAGACACTTCTAACATTCAATGGCACAAGATAAACATTACCATTCCGAAAGGTTCACACAGCAGGATACCATGCAAGTCCAAAATCCTGAAGGGCAAATAGTAAATCCTGTAGTTCCATGTGGAACATCTGAAGTAGACATGGTAAATTGTGAGATGCGTATAGCTCCACCTCTATGGCACTTTTGGAGGTACTTCCCATAACTTCTCTCTTAGGCTTTCTTTGCTCCCTTCTTGCAGCTTTCATTAGATGAGCCACATTCCTGGCTTTTCCAAACCTCTGGATTCTCCACTGTAGGTGTCTCTCTCAGCTTCACACACTACCCTCTCGGGTACACCACCTGGTCAACCAGGCCATCTTCTGAAATCTAAGTGGAAGCCTTCCTCACCTCAGAACTCAAGTTCTGCATAAAACTAATGCCACGTGGATGATGCCAAGGTCTGCTGTCAGCTGGAGCAGTAACCAGGCTTTCTTCTCTCTTGAGTATAGGGATTGAGGGCCTGGATCACTGAGCATCTGACCCTGATTCCAAGGAACAAATCCTCCATGCTGCTTGTATTCTGGATCTTGATGTGGCCACTTCCCCCACTTTGGAACATGGGACTCTGCAACTTTCTCCTCCAAGCTAACTCTTTCACTTGCGGTTTTGAGGATGCAAAGAGCAGAGATCTGCCACCTCTGTCATGCCCTTAGTCCATCTTTCTTATTCTCTTGCTCCAGCAGTGGAGTTCTCTTCAGCTCTCTCTTTGCAGCCCACAGCTTTATTGGAGCTTCCTTTGTGACTGAATTCACAATATGCTAAATCATCCTGCTGAGCTCTTTGCTCTTGATTCTCAACACAAATCTAACTACAAGGCCCCAATCACAGCCATACCACTGCCTCAACATTCGGCTGTCTTAAAATTTCTTTTGCCAGATTAATCAGTTCACTACACTTAATCTCAGTCTCAGGAAAACTTTCTGCTAAGCAATAAAACACATTGTCTGGAATCCAACAACCAATGCAATCTTTCTTCCTGGAAGAAACCTCCCCAGCCTAGTCTTGGCAGGATTTCTATCAGCATTCCGGGCTTTTGAGCCCTGACCAGAATCTCTGATACAAAACAGCCAAAGCGTTGTAGTGCTTCTCTTATAGGTGACACCTCTGAACACTTCCTGTCTCTTCCCATAAGCCATTCCTAAAAATTTGTAAATTTTTAGGAATTTACACATTGTCAGGTTTAGTCATCACAATAACCCCACTTCTCAGTACCAAAGTCTGTCTTAATTACTTTTCTTTTATTGCTGGGACAAAATAACTGAGGCCAAAAATCAAGGAAGGAAAGGTTTATTTATCTCACAGCTAGTGGAGGTTTCAGTCTAAATGCAGCTGGCTTCAAGGCAGAGTGGCACATGGAAGAGGGCAGCTGTCCACAGGGGTGGAAAACAGCATATAGCAGAGAGGAGCAGCAGCTGAGGCTGAGGCAGGTACCAGGCCTCTCTACCTTCCATCTGTTTGTATGCAGGTTACCCAGCCCAGGGCGGGTGGAGCACTCGCACCCACAATCCCAGCATTGAATCATGAATGAATCACAAGCTCTAAAAGCTGTTCCAGTGATTGCATGAGGTTTTGTGAGTCAACTAGACACAAACTATGACAACAGTGTCTGAGGCTGAAACAGCAGCCCTGTTTGGAATACTGGTGTGGCGACGGTTGAGGAAAAGAGCAAGATAAGCAGATCAAAGATGCCCTGGCTCTCAAACTTCCAGCCAGAAAGATCATCTCTGCTGACCACATGGAAGACTTGTTGGTGACTGCAAGAGTGATCATTTGTCATCGCCCAAAAAGGAAATGCGACATGTCTTTAGGCAGTTTCATATCCACGAGAACATCTCGTCTATGTTTGCCTGCCATATCACCAGCCCAACTGTTTCCATGGGCCCATGTGGCGCACGTGGCTGTCCTACCTAGAAGCTGTTCTGTGGCACACAGCCACCCCGTGACGCTGCCTGGCAACCCTGTCTTCTTCCAGCAGGGTCTCCTCCATGAACATTTTTCTCTCTTTTCATCTCAACTCAATTTAAATATTTTGCAGGAAGAAAACAGAGATTGTGCTTTGCTTTGTGCTTGGATTTGTTCTTTGAACTCTTGGCTGTTGTATGGCTGGTTTGAGATAATTTCTGGTGCTGGTAATTTCTAACACAAAATTCCACCTGATATTAAGATGACTGTGTTTGAGTTAAGGTGTTCTTTTATTATCATACTGTAATGGCAATGAACAGACACATTTGCGGCTTTATGGAAGCAGTAATTGTAGCAATAGTATAAGGCCTTCTTGACCCTTCTTTCAATTATGCATCATGAAGAGTTATTGAGAGACTGGAGCTTAAGGCTATCAAGAGTCTTATAGAGGACCCAGGAGAAATGAAGGGAGAAGGACCCAGAAGGACAGTTTTTAGGCATGCACAGATATTCTTTTTTATTTTGTTGAAAATAATGGTTTTGTTTCTTTCCTGGATTCTAGGGTCTCCATGACACAGTAACCAGAGGGCCTGTGTCAGATGCTTAGGAAAATCTGCAGCACCCAGTCCTGCCAGGGATATAGAGAGTGTTTCAGGCCTCCACAAGGAGGTGGCTTGGGATCTCTGTTTGTGCATTTGGACTTGGTCAAAAATTTCCCAAACTGATCTCATCCTGGTTCTGCATCACACCTGGTTTCGTCTCAGAGGTTCTACCCCTTAAAGAGAGCAAGAGTTGGGTCCCAGTGCTCTCTTCTTGCTCCGAGCCTGTGACTGAGGAGTAGACTCCATGCGGGACTGAGATGGCCGGTCTTCTGGGAATCAGGCAAATGTCACTGGAGTGGATTGCCCATGGTGGTCAATTTCGTACACCCAGCTGAGTTGAATTAGCTTGGTTTTGGGTGGGAGGCCCACCTGAAGGTTGTTGCCAGCAGCATAAAGGCAGAACAGGAGAAGCTGTCTGTGCTCTTATGAATGCTACCTGGAGAAGCTGTTGCAGCTACTGGAAGTTGATAGTTCTCTTGGACTATTGTGTTGAAGGGCCCTGTCATGCGGGCTTTCCTGATGAACTTTGGAGCAATTCTGGTCCTCGTCTTGAGCATTGCCTCCTAGCTCTGGATGAGAAGATGGTGAACTGCTGAGCCTCACGGAAAAGCTTGTCACATTGGGTTTTTTATAGGTACTCAGCTTTCCTCATCACTGGAGGAGCTCAGGACCTCACTGTTGCCGAGGACAGCTGTGGTATCCTTGGGGAGGCTTTGGTGCTTACCTTAAGCATTGCTTCCTAGCTCCAGTTCAGATCCCTTAGCCTGATAGCACAGATTCACCATCCCCTGGCATAGACTTTCTGGCTTCCACCACTGACTTTCAGGCTTTTCCAGTGCAGATCCATGAACTTTCTGCACATGACTTTGTTGTGGGCTCTGGGCCTCCAGCTGGACTCAAGGGAGGCACTGTTATGAGCTCCAGGATTTCAGCTGAACTCATGCAGGATATTAGAATCCAGGCCCTCAGCAGGATTCTTTAGTGTTCAGTGTGTGGACAGATTTCTTGCACTTGCATATGATTATTGCATGATTCATTATAAACTAATACTATAAAATGTGTCCTGTATTACATCGCTCTCCCTTTGCAAAATCTCAAACTATATCAGCCACTGCCCACAGAAAGCTGAAAGAGATGTGTGGAACACCACATCTGTCAACACACAGAGACTTACTTATTGATGAATTACTCACTAGCAACCTAGTAAGTGGGCCCATTCTCTGTGTAATTTAAGTGTATTACTACTTACAGTAAGGGTTTTTCCAATTTAAATTTAAATTCTTATGTTTTAAATTGACACGAACATCTATATTTACAGTAGGTACCATTCACATTCCTGTGCAATTGGTACACAGCACCCCTAACTCCATTCTCACCCCTTTTCTACCCTCCCTCCCCTGCCCTGCGTCTGCTGCTTCCTTTCCCCAAGGAGAAAGATCTGCATTGCTCCTTCCTACCGTCTACCTTTTATTTGGTTCTTTATGTAGAATTTGTGTTTCTCATATAAAAGAAACCATTCAGGACTTAAGCTTGGGTGAGATTTATGTTGCTTAACATTACAGTTCCAATGTATAAATAAATTTAAAAAGTGAAAGACCTCAAGGAAGATTTACTCAAACATAAAACAAGGTCACTGTTCTATGTTTCTGTTTGGAAAAATGTTACTTATGTTAACACGAAAATAATATAAAGTGTGTTTATCATACTCATGGTGCTTACAAATGTACATCCTCCGTGGAATGCCCAGCGAAGCTGGTGAAGGTGTGCCTTACCACAGTTATGTATTTGGGGAAGTCATGTAAAGCTACTTAAGATTTTTTAAGAACACAGTGTATAGTCATTAACTACTCACCAAGTTGGGTTTTTTTTGGGGGGGAGGAGAAGGGTCTAAAGGGTGTTCAGGGTCTCACTGCTACATAGGAGTCATAATGATCTGCCTGTTTATAGCCTCCCAAGGGCTGGGGTTACAGGCATAAGCCACCATGCCCAGTCTCAATTGCCATCTCAGCATTCCTTGAGGGCAGGGCTGGCAGGGTTGGCCAGGGGATCAAATCGTCCCCTGCACCCGCTTGCAGGTGTTTTAGTTTGATGAGCTATTTGGCCAGCCACAACAAGTTTTTAATTTGATTCCCTGATCCTTTTCTTTCTTTAACTTAAATTTTGTAACCTTTGACCTCTGTGCCCCAATGCCCCTGCTGACATGGTCTTTCCTAGACCTGGAATCAAAACCTCTGAATGTCCCAAAGCAAACACCTGGTAACTAAGCAACACATGCACTAATTCTCAGAGAATCCCTGAAAGAGTGGAATAAGCCATGATTTGGGTCAGTATTTTTCTACATGAGCAAGAATTCAAATAAGATGAAATATGAAAAGGCACTGGCTATTGAATTTTTCATATAAGAGAAACCATGTGATATTTAAGCATCCATGTCTGGATTACTTTTCTTAAAATTATGGTCTCAAAGTTCACCCATTGTCCTACAAATCACTCAAGTTTATTCTTTCTGTGGCAGAGTAGTAGTCCATTGTCTATTATTATGGTTTGTGGCTAGTTGCCCCCCCAAAAAAATTTTCATGCTGTCATGGGAAGAACTCCTAGAGATTGACTTTAGTTCATGATCCAATGCAGGGATTATGGGTAGGACTACTGCTGGGATTATGGGTGTGAGTGCTACACATGCCCCGGGATGGATAACCTGGATGCAGTGTAAAGGAGGGAGGGAGACTTGCTCTCTGCTCCTCTGCCACCGAAGTCACTGTTCTTGTCATTTTGTTCTCGTGGGTTTGCTGTTTTCTGCCACCATGAACAACTGCCCTGTGCCACGCGCCCCTCTGCCTTGGAGACAGCTGAGTATGGAGTGAAACCTTTCCAAACTGTGAGCTACATAAAACTTTCCTTCTTTAATTATGTGTGTTGAGCATAAGTAACCAAGGCATGGATCATTACCAAATTTTTATTCATCAACATTTGTCTGTCTGTCTATCTGTCTCTGTCTGTCTGTCTGTCTGTCTGTCTGTCTGTCTATCTATCTATCTACCTACCTATCTATCTACGTACCTACCTATCTATCTACCTACCTACCTATCTATCTGGAAAAAAAGAGAAAAATGGTATTGGATCTAGCATTGCTAACATACCTAAAAGGGTTCCTTGTCTTAGTACAATTGTCTTACATGTTCTATAAGTTCTTTGGCCCATTAGGCTGGTTTTTGATCTGTATATATGACAATTAGCATTAAAATGTCTTGTAGGATAAATAAATTGATCTGATGCTGGAAAAAGAAAATAAAAGGGAGTTTGGGGAAGGAGGGGGATGACAATGTGTTACACACATGTACCAATGTCTTACAGTGAAGGCAATCATTATGCACCACAAATATGTACTAATAAAAGTCAAAACAAAAATAAGAGACACTGGCTGATTGAACTCAGTTGGAAAGTGAAATAAATCTACATGTGCAAACACCATTTTATCTCACTAGTGTATGAACCAGAAAGAGTGATGAAAATCTAAAAAGTACAACAGATACTGTGAAAGACAAATAATTTGTACAGTGGGAAGGAAAAACTGGGATGATGGAAAGGACAAATAAAAGAAAGAAAATGTGTTTAGGTATGTACACAGAATAGTTTAGATAATTGTATCATTGCTTTCTGCTGGTCTGTTGAAAGGAGCAGTTCATGCTTAAAATTATTTTTGTTCTGATTTTTTCCTCTTTAGAATCTCTTATAACTTCTTTGTTATTGTTTTGCCTTGTTTTTCTTTCCTAAGCAGGCATGCTTGGACAAGCACAGGGACCGTGGTTTGATCCCTCCCACTATGTGCCAGGTCCGTCCTGCCTGCAGGGCAGGCTATAACCCCAGTGCTGGAGAGGCTGAAAACAGGAGGATCACTATGAGTCAGAGCTACATAGTGACATCAAATATATTAAATAAATACAAAATAGCGATGAAAAAACAATAGAAATTGATTTTGCTAAACAAAGTAATAAGAATTCAGCAACGGTTACTGTATTACATGATGTTATCTTTAAATCAGTTGTTCAGATTACAATATATAAACGTGTAAGATTCATTTAAAGAAGAAAAAAACAAAGCAAAATGAGAAAAAAGTTATAAGACATTCTAAAAAGCAAAAAAATCACAGTAAATATAATTTTAAGCATGAAGCTCCTTTCAACAGACCAGCAGAAATCAGTGATACAGTTGTCCAAACTATTCTGCATACATACCTAAATATATTTTTTCTTTCTTCCAGTTATCCTTTTCCCATTCCAGTTTTTCCTTCCCATTGAACAAATTCTTTCCCATTCACAGTATCTGTTGTACCATTTAGATTTTCATTACTCCTTCTGGTTCTCACACTAGTGAGATAAAATGATGTTTGCCATGTGGATCTGATTTATTTCACTTACCAGTGTAGCCTCTATCTCCATCCATTTATCTACAAAATTCTCAAATTTATTTTTTATAGCTGAATGATAGTCCATTGTGTAAAAATATCATCTCTTTTTTATCCATTCCTCAGTTGATGGGAATTTGAGTTGTTTTCAAGATTTAGCTTGGAAATTGCACGCTATAAATGTGGGTGCATGTATATTGCTGGGACGTGATGATTTCAGGGTTTTTCTTTTTTTTTTCTTAAATCCACAGGAGGGGAATAGTTTGCTTGAATGGGACCTACAATTCTAGCTTTTTCAGGGATCTGCATACTGATTTCTATAATGGTTGTACCATTCTGCTCTCCTTCCAACAGAGGAGAAGGGTTCCTTTTCTCCCATGGCCTCTGCTATATTTGTTATTGGCTGACTTCTTGATGATAGCCATTCTTTCTGGTGTAAGATGGTATCTCAGTGTAGTTTTGATTTCCATCTCTTGAATGACCAATGATGTTGAACATTTTTTCATACATTTATTTGTCATGTATATCTCTTCATTTATAAGGTGTATGTTAATCTCAGATGCCCATTTTTGGATAGGGTATTTGAGATTTTTAAAAAATTCCTTATATATTATAGTTAGGAGTCCCTTATTGGAAGGACAATCAGCTATAATTGTTTCCCACTTCATGAATTTTATTTATACCCTGCTGTTGATTTATGGAGAAACTTTTTAAAAAGATGAAATCCCAATTGTTGATTCTTTGAAGTATTTCCTATGCAGTTTGATATTTTTCATGAACTCTTTACCTACCCTTATATTGTTAGCCCTACCTACATTTTTTTTTTACATAAGATTTAGTGTTTCAGTTTTAGTATTTATATCTTTGATCCATTTTGTCTGTAGTTTTGTGCTTGGTGAAAGGTATGGGTCTATTTTAAGCCTTCAGTATGTGGAAAGCTCTTTGCAACATCATTTAATAAAGAGTTTGTCTTCCTTCTAATGAAAATTTTTGCCTACTTTTTCAAAGATAAGATGGCTGAGTGCACTTGTAGTTGTGTCTGTATCTTCTCTTCTGTTGCACTGATACTCAGGCCTGTTCCTATGCTAGTACCATGCTGATTTTATCATAGTAGCTTTGTAGTATAATTTCAAGTAAAGGATTATGAGGTCTCCTACCTTTCCTGTGTTACCCAGGATTGCTTTAGCTATTCTAGGTCTGTTATCATTCCAGATGAATTTTTCTTTTTTCTTTTTGGTGGAAATGGGGATTGAACTCAGGCCCGGCACTTGCCAGGGAACTGCTTATTCAACTGAGCCATCTACCCAGCCCCAAGATGAATTTTAGGAATATTTTTTTCTAGACCTGTGAGGTATACTAATGATGTTTTACTTGGGCTTGCCTTAAATCTGTATAACAATGTTGAGATTACGGCCAGTCTCACAATGTTGGTTCTTACTATCCAAGAACAAGGACTGTCTTTCCATTTTCTGAAATCTTTGATCTCGTTTTCTTCAGAGTACTATAATTTTTGCTGTATAAATCTTTTACTTCCTTTGTGAGATTGAGATTTATTCTTAAGCATTTCAATCTTGTGTGTTATTCTGAAAGGCGTGGTTTCCATAGTTTCTCTCTTGGTGTGTTTGTTATTTGGGTATACAAATGCCATTGATTTTGAATACTTTGCATCTTGCTATGTGACTGAATTTGGTAATTAAATCTACAAGTCTCTTAGTGGAGTTTTTGGGGTCTTCTGTGTACAGGGTCATGTCATCTTCAAATAATGATAATTTTACTTCTTCCTTTCCAATCATTTATTCTTATCATTTATTTATTTTGTCTAATTGTTCTGGATGTTTTCAGAACTATATTGAACAGGAGTGGTGGCAGTGGGCATCCTTGTCTTATTCCTGATTTTAAAGTGAGCACTTTCAATTTTTGTCCATTAAGCATAATGTTGGCTGTTGGTTTGTCATAAACAGTATTTAATCAGACTGAGATAAAGACCATATATTCTGGTTTCATTTAGTGTTTGCTTTTTGTCATGAATGAGTGTTGGACTTTGTCAAAAGCTTTCTTTGTATCTATTGAGATGATCATGTGATTTGGGTTTTCGGTTCTGTTGATGTGGTGTATTATTTTTATGGCTTTGCATATATCAAACCATCCCTGAATTACTGGGATGAACCCCACTTGGTCATACAACATAATCTTCTTCATGATTTGCTGCATTATGTTTGCTAGCAGTTTACTGAGTATGTTCACATCTATGTTCATTAGAGAAACTGGCATGTAGTTCTGTTTTTTTTGGTTGAATCCTTATCTAGTTTTGGTATCAGAGTAATACTTACCTCCCTGAATAAGTTCTTGAGACTTGCTTCTTTTTCAGTTTTTTAAAATGTATTTAGTACAGGGTCTACATGGTTTACAGGGTCTCACTCCAGAGATCAACTTGGAGTGATCATTCTTGTTTTTCATCCTCCCAAGCACTGGAATTACAAGTGTGCACCACCAGGCCCTGTGTCAGTCACCATCTCAGTGCACCTTCGGGGCAGGGCTGGCAAGGCAGGCCAGGAATTGAACCCCCTTTTCCCTGTGTTTGCCTAAAAAGGTTCTTTAATCCACTGAGCTATCTGGCCAGTCCTGCTTCCTTTTCAATTTCATTGAAGAATTTGATAAGAATTGGCATTAGGTCCTCTCTCAATTTCTTGTACAATTCAGGTGCAACTCCATCAGGACACGGAGTTTTCTTTGTTGGTATGTAGTTTTTTACATTTTCAATTTCATTGGAGACATTGGATTATTCAGAATTTTTATGTCTTCTTAATTTAGCTGTGGTATTTCATATGTATCTAGAAATCTGTACATTTCTTCTGTATATTTCATTCTGTGAGAGTAAATATTTTGAAAATTGGTACTGTTAATCTTCTGGATTTCTATAGGGTTTGTAATTATCACCCTTTTCATTCCTCATTCCATGAATTTGACTTTTTCTTTCCTTTTTTAAAATGAAGTTGGCTAGGGCTTCATCAATTTTATATATTCTTCCAAAGAACTAACTCTTTGACTCATTAATTCTTTGTATTGTTTTCTTCATCTCTATTGCATTTATTTATGCTCTGATTTTAGTTTCTTGTCTTCTCTGTGCTTTGAACTTGACTTGTTCTTATTTTTCTAGGAGTTTGAGATGCAGCTTAAAATTATTTATTTGAGCTTGTTCTATTTTCCTGAGATGAGAATTTATCATCATGAATTTCCCTCTTAAGACAACTTTCTTTGCATCCCACAGGTTCCCATAGGTTATATTTGCATTTTTGTTAAACTGTAAATATGGTTAAATTTTTCCTTTAATTTCATCAGTGACCCACTGCTTGTTCAGGAGGGAATTATTTAGTTTTATGTGTTTATATAGTTTTTGCTGTTTTTTGTCAGTAATTTCCAGTTTCATTGCACTACGGTCAGATAATATGCATGGGACAATTTAGATTCCTTCACATTTACTTAAGGATGTTTTAAGTGCTACCACATGATCTGTTTTCTAGAACATCCTATGGACAGCTGAGAAAAATGTGTATTCCAATGCTGTTGGGTGGAACACTCTGTAGAAGTCTACCAAGCCCATTTTTTCAGAAGCTTGCTTTAGTTCGATTATTTATTTGCTTATTTTTTGCATGTTTGAGCTATCTCTTTGTGTCAGTGGGGTGCTAAAATCCCCTGATACAATTATGTTAATGCACCTTAGATTTTTTTCTATCTGTTAAAATTTGTCTTATACAGTTGGGTGTTCCTACATTAGATGCATATGTATTTATAATTATTATTTCTTCCTCTTGCAGTTTTCCTCTAGCCAGTATGTAGTGACTTTTGTCTCTTAATTACATTTGTCTTGAAGTTGACATTATCATCAACCAGATAGCTACCTCTGCTGTTTTCTGGATTCCTGTCACATGGGGTACTGTTTTTCATCCTTTGACATTCAGTCTATTAATTTATTTGCCAGTTAAATATATTTCTTACATATAGCAGATTGTTGGATTTTGTTTCTTTATCCACTCTGCCAGTCTGCTTCTTTTGATTTGTGAATTGAGTCCATTTATGTTGATTATAACAACTGCTAAGTATTGGCTTATCTTTGCCATGTTGTTTTCCTACGTAGGAGCCCTACATCTCCCCTTTGCTTAATTGCTTGCTCTGCTTGGTTGTTCTCTTATGTTGTTGCTTTAATTGTGGCCACCTTTGTCTCTTTCTAAAATATCTGTGAGTGCTCCTTATGGGGTTGGATTGGTTGTTAGGATTTTCTTCAGTTGTTTTTTCTCATGAAAGTATCTAATCTCTCCATTAAATTTGATAGATGGTTTTGCAGGATATGTCAATCTGGGTTGAAAGCTGTTTTCTTTAAGGACCTGAAATATCTCACTCCATGCTGTTCTTGATTTGATGGTTTGTGTGGAGAAATCTGCTGCAATTCTGATGGGCTTTCTATCGCAGGTGAGCTGTTTCTTCTCTCTAAGTGCCTTAATATACTGTTCTTTCACTCAGTTTCTGGGATTATGTGTCAGGGTGATGATTTATTTTAATTATGTGTAGCTGGAGTTCTATAGGCTTTGGTTATCTGTGTATCAGATAGCTGTAATGCTATCTTTAAGTCCTGAAATTCTATCTTCTGTTTTATTCAAGTGGTTTTGTCATTTTCAAATTCTTAATGTCCTGGATATCAGTTTGAACTGTTTCATGCATCCTAGTTCTTTCCCTTATTGTTCATTCAATGTTTTCATCATTTTCCTATTCCCTTCTATTTTTGTAATGTGTTTTCCTTAGATGCATGGAGTAATTGTTTCAGGATTTTTGCCATTTCCTTTTTTACCTGAGAGATTATTTCTGATCTGATATCCCCCATAGCCTAATGGAGTTCTTTGTTTACTTCAGTTGCTATCATCTCAGAAATTTCTGTTGTGTGAATTCCAAGTTCTGTGCCTTTTTGCCTGGACTTGTCTTGTATGGACTACAGGTCTGAGATTTCCTTTTACAGTTTTTTTTGCCTTTAGCCATTTTTTTTTTTTTCTTTTTTGCAGTGATGGTAGATGAGCGGGGTGCAGGTCAGAAAGGCCCTTCAAAGTGTGGGAGGGTATGGTAGGCTCCCACACAGTAAGCTCTTGCTGTGTGGGTTCAATGTGGTTTCTACCTCATTAAGGAGAAAGGGGTTAAACCGCAGTTCAAGAAGGATTTGCTGACGATGACGACGACAACGACGATGATGATGAATGAAGGGTGAGGAGGTGCAAGGCCCTCTTGATGCTGAATTGGCACAGCGTAGTGCTCCTTAAGGCTCCTGCAGGCCGCTGTGGTAGTCAGCACTCCCTGGTGGTCTTCCGGGTGAGGCAGCAGAGCCAACTCATCAAACTCTGTCAGAAAGGCTGGGGCAGGAGCTAAGGCTACCAAGTCTAACAGTCTCAGGGTGTAGGGCGATGGCTGTAAGCAGCAAACTCCAGCAAAGGGTTGGGGATAACCTAGCAGGCTCTCTGGTGATCTTCAGGCTGAGCAGAGGCTGCTTGACTCAGCAAACTCCAGCAAGAAGGCTCAGTAGTAGCAAATATTGAAAGAAGAGTATGGAGAGTGGGTAACAGATTTTCCTACAATGGTTCTTTGAGAAATATGGACTCAGTGTGTGCAAATGGAATTGAACAGTGCCATTTAGAGGTGAATGATGTTATCTTGAAATTAACAGTTTAAGTTAGCAGAAATAAATGCAAAATAGTTTAAAGAAAAAACAAAGTAAAATGATAAAAAAAGTTG
>PVKA01008975.1:0-37162 GCA_004027165.1 Ctenomys sociabilis
TGAGATTTTCCAGGTATGCCTATCCTGGGTCTAGCTGTTGTGTTCAGTTCCTTTTTTGCTGCAGCTCCTTTGGTTCCCCTATGTTGGTTCCCGGGGTCAGCCCTCCTGTGTCAGGCAGGGCGTTCCCCAGGTGGGTGGGCCTGGGCTTTGGTGGGTTTTCTGGGCTCACAAAAGGATAGTGGATGATCTTATTCACTGATTAGGCTGTACTGAGCCGGCCAGCTTGTGCTGGGTCCGGGTCTACAGGCCGTAACCCAAGAAGGCTGGGAAAGGTCCCTGTGGTGCAGTGGGCCTGGAGCGCTCACTCATAGGCCAGGCTGTGCTGGGTTTCGGTCCATAGCGTGGGACCGTGGATTGCTGAGAAATGTCCCTCCGGTGTGGCAGGCTTGGAGTTCTCACTCCAGGCCGACCTGCACTGGGTCTGGGGCTGTGGGGTGGGACCAGTAATCACCTGGAAGTGTTTCTCTGGCACAGTGTGTCTGGAGCTGTCACTGGGCCACGGGAGGTGATGGGCAGCTTAATCCCCGGGAAATGTATCTCAGGCACAATGGGCCTGAGGTTCTACACTCACTGACCTTTGATGCCCAGAAAATCGGGGAAATTCCCACTCAATCAGTGGGCTTTAGGTCAGGGGATCCGGGGAGGTGTTGGTGAGTGGGTCCTGAGGTTTCAGGCCAGTCACTGGCTTGGAGGGGTTGGGGACAGGGATCCGCGTAGCGTGCGTGGGAAGAAGCCAAAGGCTCTCCCTCAGACTCACCACACTCTCACTGATCTGGGAAGCCTAGTGAGTCCTGTAAATTCGCTCTCGCTGGGTGAGCTTGGCACGGGAACCAGGAGGCCGCTGGTGTCAGCCACTGTCTCAGGCTGGTCTCTGGCTGGGCGGGCGTGGGCGGGATGGAGCAGGATGGCGGAGTTGGCCGCACTGTCTCTGGCCGGTCTCAGGGGCTGGGTGGGTGTTGGCGGGATGAACATGTGTATCCTTTCACAAACAGTATATTACAGCAACCCTGGATACAGATTCCCTTACCAATCTTAACATTATCATTTGCTTATGTATTTGTTTAGTAATATTGGCTCATTGTTTTTTAATTTGCATTTCTCTAATGATTAGTGATGGTGAGCTTCTCTCGCATATATCTGGGTCATCTGTACACTTTGCCATACACAATCCATTTTAGTGAAGTCTGTCTCCCCAGATATTTATGAAATCTCTGACTCCACTCCTTAGAGGGTACACCTTTGGGCATATATGTAGTTATCCTGAGAGGACAATCGTTCTGGGTGTTAAGCTTTACAAATTTGTTAGCACCTTTGCTTCTTTCTTGCTTTCCTTTGAGACAGGGTCTTGCTATGTAATTCAGGCTAGCCTTGACCTTACTATGAAGCCCTGGCTGTTCTTAAACTTGTAGCATTCCTTCTACCTCAGTAGCCTGAGTGCTTTATTCTTTCCAACAAAGCCCCGTGGTATCAAAAGCAATGGAAAATTTAGTGTTAGGCAGTTAAGAGGTTGGTTCCTCCCCTGAGATCTGTGAGCTAAATTCTACCTGTTCTACCCTTTTATCCAATTTAATTTGAGACTCCTCAGGAATAGTTTTTGAGTTCAGTGTTGTGGTGTTGTCTGATCCTAGTAGGGATTTCCACCATTATGAAATTCTCTCTGGTGAACAAGCTGACAGGTCTTGGGAAAGAACTCTTACCTGCTTATAAACAAAACTTCCATTGCTTTGGAGAACATTCCAACGCTTATACTTCCTCAGTGTTCTTCTAAGGAAAGACAGTTCATTTATGGAGAGCTTTGGTTCTTTCTGCTAATGTAGTTGCATCTAATTTATGTAGCCAAAATCTCTGAGTCATTTTTCAGATCTGGTTTCAAAGAAGTGGCTATCTTTTTCAGAGGGATAGCCTTGCTTTATGTTGCTAGACTGACATAATATCCTTGCCTCTTGACTCACTTTTCTTAGCAGGAAGCCTTTGCCCCATGAGCAAACTTGTGGGAATAAGAGAAATTGTGCCTCAGTATTCTTAGCCCAACACACTTGGGATAGGACTTCCATCCTTCAAGTGGGGGCTTAGTGGAGAAAGGGAGCTTCTAGACTTCAGCTGCACTTGCATGGAATTTAGCCTCTCTACCATGAAACCAGGGCTGATGAGAAGGCTAATGGCTCTCTCCTGGGGGGATGGCCATCTTACATGGGAATTTGAAGGAGAGATCCTTGCTTTGGTCACATCCAACATGGTGGAGTTGCCAGCATGCTGACCTACTGAGAGGAGAAAGAGGGTATGTGCGAGTCAAATGCCACAGATGTGCACCGTTCTTAGCAAGACATAATAGATATTTTTAAAATCAGCTTTTATGAAATATGGGCTTACCAAATTATATATAAAATAATGACACCTTTTAATACTCTATGAACCTTTGCAGAAAAGGGATTACTCTAATATTGGGAGTTCATTTAAATATTTTAATGGCAGTAGATGATGACACTTTAATATTGCCCTGTTGCTTCAATATCATAGTTTAACATTTTCCTATTAGAGGCATTTCAATATTAAAAGTAACACTGTAATTAATATCTCTACTATACATACCTTATGAATTTCAAATTGTTTGAATGGACTTTTTATTGTGAGCTCTTTTTTTTTTTTTTAGGAAGAGTTTGTAAAACAGAGTATCAGGTTGTTCTGTGTACACATTTCTTCATTTCCTGCATGTCTTTGATGTCAGTAAGAAGCCACGGCCTGATGCAGTGAGATATGGGTCCCTCATTTCTTTGGCCCTTGGTTTTTGTGCCTTTGATGAATAAGTTCAGTCAAGACACACAGGCTGTGCAGTAGTATAAATAGAATTTGTTTTAAAGTAAATATAGGAAAATTATACCTTCAAGCAAAAAGGCTGGCAGTGCCTTGGCAGTATCTGTCCAGAGAATCATGAACTCCTTGTTTCTTTCATGTCTCCTGGCAGTTTCTATGTGTTTCCTCTAGGGGCAGAACCAGGTAATGATGAATGGTCCCTGGTCAAGAGTGAAATGAAGAAAAGATGATGACATATGAATGTAATAGGGTCTTCTTTTAAAAAATTATTCTTCACTGTTCATTATGCTTGTTTTAAGTTTCCCTTTCTTTTTTCCTTTGGCAGTTACAAATTGTAGCATGATTGTCAACTTAACTGGATTAGGAGACTCTTAGAGAGTGATAAGATCGTGAGGAAACTTGATTCACCAATAGGTCAGTTCATTGATGAGTTCGTAACTGAACAGGCTAGGGGAGGGGGGCCTGGCTGGAGCAAGTGAGGCACACAACTCCATGGTTATGTCTGGCACCCAGGCTTTCCTTTCAGCCTCTTTCCCTGCTGCATCCTGGACGCCTGGACATGAGCAGCTTTACTCCATGACACCCTTCACCCATGACGCTCCTTCCTTGAAGCCAGTCTGCCAAGAACTGAAACCCCTCAAAGTGTAAGCTAAGATAAACCTCTCCATCTTAAAGGTGGCAGTGTCAGGTATTTTGTCCCACAAACAAGAGACCTGTTTAAAAAATGGTTTTTTTTATTGCTATAACTTAAGAAACATAACTTTAGCAATGCTACTATAATCTCTTTATTTTTAATAGGATGGTAAATTATATAGGAAATATATTCACATGGTCAAGCAAAAGAGAAAACAGCAAACTCCAAAAGGTCTCTTTTGTACTCTGCCTATGTCTATTTTTAATTTCTTATGCATGTTGGTAATATGCACATATATTTTCATTTTTCAACTTTCTTAGGAAAACAAATGTTATTCAATGTGTTGTCTCTTGCTCTTTTCACATCTTATCATCTTCCTATGAGCACATAGATTTTCATTCTCTTTAAATAATTGCAGAGTATTTCTATAATGGAATTAGCTATTATTTACTTAGCCAGTCTTCTATTAAACCTTATAATCAACCCCAGTCCTACAAGGGAGTCATGACTTCTATGCCTTTGAAGGCTGTTAGTTGAGAAATTTAAAGTCTTTCCTCACAGATATTAGTATAACTCAGGAGGCATTTCGACACAAGCCCAACTACACTGACAAAATTTTCAGTTCAGGAACTGTGGTCCAGATTTAAGTAATAGAAAGTGTATTTCTCAATCCAAACTCTATGAGTCCCTCAGAAAGGAACCATCCAATTAATGTCAAAACATGTCTGTCTCTAAATTATTCCACACATTGCCACCATAGTGGTCATTTTGAAATGTGTCTGTACCTAAAGGTTAGGAAAGTTAAGTTTGAGTCAGATGGCCTAAGGCACATTTCCATACCCTGCTTATTAGCTGAAAGACCTTAAGCAAGTTGCTTCACTTCCATGGCCTGCCTTTCCTAATATTGTGTGAATCTACTAAGACAAGTTACCTAAAGCACCACACATACTGCCAGGGAAGCAATCATGTAATTTTACAAGGAGTTATAATCACACAGTCAAAGAATAGCTCATTCTTTCCAATCAGGTCCCAACTCTGCTTCATGATAAACTTTATGTAGCTAGTGAATTTTTAATAAAATCTATGAGAGGAAAATATAATACATATATTACTCATAAAAAAGATGGTGATAAAAATCCTGAGTTAGCAAATCAAATTCTTTCTATTTGTCTATTTAAATATAATCATATTATGTTATCTTAGGATTTGCAGTATTGTCTTGAAGATAGAAAACCATAGCATCTAATTTAGTGCATTTACTATATTAAAAGAAAAAATCAGTCATCTCAATAGGTGCATAAACAGTAAAATTCAACATTATTCATAATGAAGTCTTAGAAAATTTGTAATACAAAAAAAATTTTAAATCTGAGCTTCTATTGCCAAATACACAAAGTTTGAAACTGCTGAGATTCTAGAAACTTTTTACTTTTAAGTAGGAACAAGTCAAAGATATTTGCTGTTCCTTGTTGATACTGAAGCAGAATTCCCTCTCAGAGCATCAAGATGAAAAAAAGAAAATTATGAAGATTGGGAAGGAAAAACAATCATAAGATGAACTTCATGAAAACAGTGTAGGACCATTGTGCAGACACACATAGAACTTTATTAAGAGATAGTAAACAGAAAATAAGAAATATGCATGTTCCTGGAAAAATACTCAGTGCCTAAAGATATCTGATTAAATAGATCTGTAATTTTAGAACAGCTTCAGTAAAATCCTCCTCAAAGTGGGGCATTTTTCCTTAAGAAACCATATTATCTGAAGCTGAAGTATTTGTAAAAATAGTGAAGGGCTGAAAATAGGAAGACCATGCCCAAGAAGTCAAGAGAGGCTGCTCTACTGGAATCAAGAATCGCTATGAAACAATAGTGAGAAGGACATTAAAGAAATGGAGCTAATCGGAGGGGTGTGGGATGCCTATGGGAAAGAGAGATGGCAGAGCAGATCACTAGGCAAGGACAGGTGAGTCATAGTGTGCCGAGATGCCTGGATCCTTGTGGGGAGAGTGTGACATCGGACTCTAACCTACACAAAATCAACAATGATTTAGTCCATTTACAGAAAAGCACTGGAAAAAAATATAAAGAAAAACATTGGACATAATGTTTTGATTTTGGTAGTGGAGAAGCTTTTTAAGACAAGAAATATACACCTAAAGCCAAGGATTGTGTGATCAAAAATACAGTGAATACATAACAATTTAAAAAAATTGTTACAATAGCAAATGTATCATCATTAAGTAATCCTCCTCAAAATACTCCTGCCCACTTTGAGCCCATTTTTGTTTTGCCACTTTCTGGAGCAGCTCTGGAAGCCTTCTTTAATGAGTATCTTTAGTTGTACAGTTAAGGGTACCTTGATAACCTGAAACGATTTAAGTTCTTTACCTTTCACGGTCATTTTCATTTGGGGGAAGAGCCAAAAGTCACGAAGTGCCAGATCTGGTGAATAAAGTGGGTGGGTGTCCACTGATGTTTGTATGGGCCTGCCTGTCTGTTGGATGGCACTCAGCAGCAATGTTCGCCATAGTTATCTATTTATTTGTTCTTACTTCATAAAGACAGGAACTTCCAGAACTGCTTCAGCTGTGGCAAGAATGATGGAAGAAATGTGTTCAAAGTGAGTGGGACTATTTTGAGGGGGATTAGTTGCAATGTGTCTTTTCTATAATAATATTTTGCTTTTCAGTACAACATTTTTCTTCAGTTTTTATGCTTAATTAGTACTTAAATGTTTAAATTTATTTATTTACTTACATTTGTATATTTGGTATAGGGTCTCACATTGCACCTTGGACTTGCAGTGATCCTCACTTTTCAGTCTCCCCTACGCTGGGATCGTAGGTGTGCACCACCACACCGGGACTCAGTTATTGTGGCTCAGCGTGCCCTACAGTTAGGGCCAGCATGCAGGATGGGGTCTGCAGGATGGGGTATTGAACCCTGGTCCCTGTGCTTGCCAAAGAAAACTAAATGTTTAAATGTAAACATTCACTATATTTCAATAATACCTTGCAGAAGCACAGCGTTATCTATCCCAACTGTACTATCTATACACACATCATGATTTTTCTTTCTATACCCCTTCCTTTGTCTACACCTGTCAAAGGTGGGCACTCCATTGTCATTCAACTGACTTAGGTGCTTGAACTCGACAACACAATCCAACACAGTCCAGCATTCCACAACAATAGTGAGTTATTCAAAGAAGTTGTCGACCATAGCCACTGATAGCTCAGCTTAATATTATGGCCCCCGATGTATACTTCATTTTTATACTTTTCTGCTGGATGGTTAAGACCTAGATAGAGCAAGACTTATTTGTGCTTCTATATAATCCTATGAGAGGCAAGATTTGCACTAATGGTGGTTGGCCAGGATATTATGTTGGCTTCTAGTACTATAGACAACCACTAGGAAAATAACAAGGTGGAAAGTATTAATTATTGAATCTTTGATGTAATTCAGGTATAAAAAATACGATACGCAAACAGCTATACTCTATTTAATGATAAGAGACATATGGTATAATAATGTCTGTAAGTATAATATCATGTATGCACCTTATATGATACCAAAACATTATGAAAACAGTTAACAATGTATTAATTTATCAAATCCATCTTGTCAAGGTATCTTAAAACTGTCTCATTGATATTTGTACTTCAATAAAACAAAAATTAAAGAAAAATGTAAAACTAAAAAAAAAATGTTATTAATATCTACCTCTATGCTTTTGTGGCAATAAAATGAGAATGTTAAAAAAAATACCTTGCATTTGTTCATGAGAATTACAAAATCCTATCAAGAATGATATCATAAAGGAAATAAAAATGATAATCCATGAACTAGAGGATCTTTGTAGCACTTGTAACACAAGTAGTTTTGTGCAGAGCCTGTGAGCTCTCCTAGAAATACATAGGTTTTTCCATGCATTCAAACATGCTTATTTCTGGCTGGCCAGATAGCTCAGCAGACTAATGCACCTGCTTAGGCAGAGTGCAGTGGCTTCAGTTGAATCCTCAGTGTGCCAGGCCAGCCCCGCCGCCAGGGTACACTGAGACAGCAGTTAAGACTGGGTGTGGTGGTGCATGCATGTAATCCCAGTGCTCGGGAGGCAGAAAACAGGAGGATCACTGTGAGTCTGATCTACACAGTAAGACCTGTAGATGCTGTACTAAATACATAAGAAAGAAGAATGCTCATTTCAGTATTTTGTGTAATAGCAGAAACCCTGAAAGTGTTTTACTCAATAGAAAATGAGTAAGCTATGTATATTCATATAATAAAATATTGAACAGTAGTTAAATGATTAAATAACACAACAAAACTTACAGATCTCTAAAAACAACATTGAATGAATTTAAGATTGTCTGTAGCTTGATATTAATTAAAAAATCTCAACAACAGAAGATTGTAAGTGATGCATATTAGTGTGCCATCATTAGAACAAATACTTAAGGTAAGACCTTACATAAAAGAAAAAAGTTTTATTTTGGCTCATAGTCTTGCAGGACCCTGTTCATGGTCAGGTAGACACTGCTTTTGGGTCTCTGGCAAGGCAGCTCATCACAGCAGAATGTAAAGAGGAGCAAATTTTTCATGGCCAGGTCATGAAAGAGATAGAAAGAGAACACTACACCCTTAGGCACTAGAACAGTGATGGCAAACCTTCAGATTGAGTGCCCATATTGCAATCCCAAATCTGCTTATTTATTACAAAGTGACAACACTCCCATTAAACCTGAATCCTGGGATTTTGGTTAGAAAAAAAAAAAACTCATACATTAACATCTTTCTCTTAAAATAAACAAACAAACAAACCAGTAATCTGCATGCCATAGGTTTACTGCCACTGACCTGAAACCTCCCCCTGAATCCCATCTCATTTCATTGTATTTTCACATACTTATGTGACATACTTTGATGCTATCCATCCGCACAATATCACCCCAAATTTTCTTTTGTCTACTAGTCTCCCTCCTATTTTCATAACATCTTTTCTCTCTGCTAGATTCCACATGTGAGATAAAACAGGTGATATTTACCTTTCTGAGTCTGAATAATTTTAGTTAACATGATGCTCATTGATCCATCCATTTGCCTGAATATGTCATGATTTTGTTCCTCTTTATGACTAATAAAATTCCATTGTGTATGCACACAAACACATACACACACACACACACACACACACACACACATTTTCTTTATCAGTTCATCTGAATTTGGGCTCCTAGAAGTGATTATGTAACTTTGTTATTGTGAATTGTGCTATAATGAATATATAAGCTCAATCCTTTAAAGTTTCCATCATCTTCCAATAGTTTCATGGGCTGAACACCAAGCCCTTAAGCACATGGGTCTTTGGGGGATATTTCAGATTTAACCTATAGCATAATGTGTTGGGTATAAGATATATCTTACATACAATTGTAAAGTAGAATTACAGTAAAATAAATGGAAAAATAGAAGTAGGAAGATAAGAGGGCAGGATGTGGCTCAGAAGCACAGTCCAAGGTTTTTCAAATATACTGCTACTTTATCATCTTTTATTCAGGGTAGTTGCTATTTGGATGGTTTCAGAGGTATTAAAAACTAAAAAGATGTGTATTTGAGAATTTTTAGAATGTTTATTTCATAATACACAAAATATTAATTGTACATGCTCTGTTTTCTCAGAGATTACTCATAGTTAAAAGGTTAAGAATGCCCAAACTTCCTACTTCAGTTTTTCATTATTCTTTTTAAACTACTATGAGCAGAACCAAATACTCATTTCCTGAATGGATTCTCTTTTAGAGACCTAACATAAGTGAACTAAGGAATCAATATAATGTTATTTTTGTTCCACTATTATTAGAAATACTACACAATACAGATTGCTAGATTGTTGGTCTAATAGATAGGAAAAAGGTAGGAGAGGAGCGTATCAAAGATTACCTGCCAAGTACAAAGGCCTGAGTTCAACCCCTGGTTCTGAAAAAAAAAAAAAAAAAAAAGTCTGTATATAGATTACCTGCCATTTGAGAGGTATGTGGAGAGCACATGGTTGCCAAGCAACCAGCTAATACATCTTCCATTGAAATGTTGACTACATTTAACAGTGCTGACACTTCTAGTACATAGGCCTTAGGTTTTTGGTATGCCAGTGATTGAGCCTTTTCTGTTTCCTTTAAACTTCATTTTCCTTCTTTGGCAAGATTCTGCACAAGTTCCGTAAGTTTTCATTCTCTTCTGATGTATCTAGTTACTTAACATGAACTTGATGTACAAAAGCAGTTCTTGGCTTTGCAGAATTTTTGGGTTAAGTGTATAAAGATTCTTCTTGAAAGATCTATAAATGTATTTTTATTCCATATATGTATGTGTGTATGTAACATTCTTTGGGTCTTTCTAGAAAAGGTTAGAAAAGCTAGCATTATAAATTTTATTCTTGATTGATCAACCTGAAGAGAAAATCAATTTCCTCTTTCATGATACAAGAGAAAAGCTCAACACAAAAAGTGTAATGTAAAACCATACTATTCCAGCTAAGTGGTAAATATGATTGATTTTGAAGAACACAGAAATATAGAGGATTTTTAATTATTAATATATACTTCTCAGATGTCAATGAATTTCAAAATCTCTTGTGCTAGAAAATCTTCAGTGTTTCTCAAGTGTAATACTAAATGGCTTGTATCAGAATTGTCTGCTGAGCTTGACTGAGTTGGATTAAAGTATAGAATCTCTACTTATTCAGCTCATTGGGATGGTACCTTGGTATTTGCATTAACAATATTTTAGGCAATTTTAAGACTTCTCTTTAAGTAATCTTAAATGCCCTGTACTATAGTCAGCTTTGTTAGTATCTCAGAAGCCTCTCTAAACACAGCATTAAAAATTCAACTCACATACATACACATGGCTTCTATGGAACCCATAATAAATATAATTAGAGTAACCATGTATTTGACAGTTTCACATATGCTCTCTTAGTTCCCAGTCTATTATTTCTTAAGTCATCTTTTTTTTTTTTCTTTAGCAAAGGATCAACAGGGTGTTCAGGGTCTCACTGCTAGTTCAGACACATAGTGATCTACCTGTTTACAGCCTCCCAACAGCTGGGATTACAGGCGGTACCACCAGGCCCAGTCTCAATTGCATCTCAGCATGCCCTGGGGGTGGGCCATCACAGCATGTATGAGGATCAAACCTCCAGCCTCTGCGCCTGCTTGCAGGCACTTTAACCTATTGAGCTTTTTGGCTGACCCTTAAGTCATCTTTTTATTGTATAATTAAGTTGTCTTGTAACAGCTGAGGCCAGGCTGTACCACATACTTCTTGCTTTTCCAACTCCATCAACTGGGATGTGTACATACTCAGATACAATATGTTTACTCCAATCTGTTTGAATTTGATGTGGTTTTACTTGGTTTTATTTTCCTAGTTCTTAATTCTTTGTGCCCTACTCCATATTTAGACTCATATCCATTTTTCTTGGTAGTCAGATACCTCCTGACATCATTCAAGATCATATGAGAAACCCTTATTCCTATCTCATGTTATTGGCCAAATCTCAGCATGGCCAGACATAGTGACACCTGCCCAGTTCCACTTTCAAAAAGTCAGACTGGAGGGCTCTCTTTGGCCCTGTCAGGTCATCTTACTAATTCAAAGGGTGCCCCACCATTGCTCAGGTTTTGGCCTCAGGAAGTAGATTCTAAATATCCTGTCTTTTTGATGCCAGGTAAATGGGCATAATGAGGCAGGGCAGATATTGTATGAACTATAATGTGGATGGTATTTATGTTCTACTACCTGCTTTGAGGACAAACTAGTCGTCTATAAAAGACCCACATATCCCAAAAGTAGAAGCAGAGGGGCTGGGGAGATGGATCAGTAGAATAAGCAATTCCCTGGCAAGTCCAATGGCCTGAGTTCAATCCCAGGTTCTGCAAAAAAAAAAAAAAAGTAGAAACAGAACATACTTAACAGTGTAAATATTATATTCACACTGAACTCTAGGCCTAGCCAAGGTCTCTTGATGAATTTGTCCAACTTATGTCCATCTCAGCAACCAGATAATCAGAAATACAGCTAAAGGCTCAACAAATCAATGCAAAATATTCATTGTTTTCTGAGTAGCAAGCATTATTCAAAGTACTTCTCAATAACAATAGTGAAACAATACCTCTTGTGGTATTGATTTGCATTTTCCTGATTTTAGTCATATACATACTTTTTGGACATTTGCATAGATGTTGTTTGTTTTTATTCATCTAGTTAGAATGGCTCTTATAAAAAATGCTGGTGAGAATGCAAAACAGAGGCACTGTCATATCCTGTTGTTATAAATGTGAGTTAGTACAGCCACTGTGGGAGACATTGTACAGAATTCTGAAACAAATTTGGAAATATAGCTAGTATATGATCCAACAATTCTATTACTAGATATATATCTAAATGGAATGTTAAAAGAAAATTGGTACTCCATGTTTGTTGCAACACTGTTCGCTACAGTACAAAATAAACTTGTGTCCACAAAAGGAAGGAAGGATAAAGAAATGTGGCATAACTTCAATGAGATATTAGCTATAAAAGGATAAAAATCCTGGTATTAGTGGCACAATATATGAGCCTGAAAGACATTATGTTAAGTGAAGTTATCACAGAAAGACATGCTGGAGGTTCCTGTTCAAATATGGAAAGCCTAAAAAAGCTGGTCTCATAGAAGTGGAGAGTAAAATAGTGGTTACCAGAGAATGGGAAGGGTGAGAGAGAAAGAGGTGGAAAGATGATAGTTAACACAGGAGTGCAACTGGGTAAGAGGAATAATTTTTTATATTTGGTAGCACCACATGGTAGCTGGTTGACAACAATCAATTGTATATTTCAAAATACCTTGTAAAGAAGACATTGATTGTCCTCAGTGCAAAGAAATGATAAATGTTTGAGGTGATGGACATGCTACTTACCCATATGTGTGTGTGTATATATGACACACACATGTACATATATGGCACATATACGTACATATATGACACATGTATGTACAATTGTGTTAATGACAAATAAAAATGTATATAAGAAAAGAAGTATGGCTCATATGTCATTGAAAGGTAGAAAATCCAGCTCTTGTGCTTTTCATTTTCTAAAGAAGAGAAACAGACAGATAAAGAACTATAAAATATGTCAGAGATGATAAATGCTAAGAATAAAAGTAAAGTAGTTAAGGGGGATAGGTACACAAATCAACCTAAGACAATGGCTTCAGTGTCACAAATTTATCTTGGTTATATCCCAACGAGCAAGACTGGACAATTGGGAAGAATGAAACAATAAAGGAGGAAAAGCTCATTTTAGGGAGCCTGCTGCTGTGAGCAGCTGGGACTCAATCTGTACAGGATCTCCTGAGAAAATGTATTGATTAAGACTCAGAATTTTCCTCAAAGTCACAAAAGATGCCAATATAGTATTCATCCATAATTACTTCTGTCTATGGATCCAGAGTTCCCATAATTTGATTGAGTTTGAGCACGTGTCACAATGCCTCCTGGACTCTCAAAGATTTTGGCAGAGAAGCCCAAGAACAGAAAGCAAGAGATAAGCGGTGCATATCAGATGTGGCCTGTCTACTTGTTATGGCTTGTCTACCCCACAAAGCCTCTTGCAGTCATGAGGTAGGCTTCTAGAATTTGTGATGAACTCATGATCCACTTCCAGGATTATGAGTGATCCAAGACCAGGATTATTGGTTTAAGCACTGGAATTATGGGTGTGAGTGCTATACCCTGCCTAAGGCACATAGCCTGAATGTAGCATAAGAGTGACAAAAAGACAGACTTCCTCTCTGTGGCCACTGTTGCTGCTGCTCCTCCATTTTGCTCTTGCCCTTCGCCACTGCCATGGCAGTGTGCTCTCCACCATGTGCCACTCTCCTTTGGTCCCAGCTGAGTATGGACTGAAACCTCCAGTAACTGTGAGCTAAATAAGCCTCTCCTTTCATTTTTAGTGTCAGATATTTGTCTCAGCACCAAGAGAAGAGGAACAGAGACACTACTCTTGCAAGGAGATAGTAACCACAGCAGTGACTAGAGACAAAGTTAAGCTGGGAGCCTCTAAGATGAGGCAAGGATAGGGATGAGAAGGATATTTAATGTAAGATGAAAAGGAGTCATTAGACCACCCAACATGTCCTATATGATCATCATCAACTCTGATGCTTGCTGCAAAAAACAAAAGGAACCAAAAGAGCTGCCATGATATTGACTTGTAAGAACATTTTAGAATATAAAAAAAAGAATGCATTTGGAGGCTAGGGAGATGATTCAGTAGAATAAGCACTTCCCTGGTAAGCACAAGGGCCTGAGTTCAATCCCTGGTTCTGAAAAAGAAAAAAATACATTTTAGAATATTAGTTTGTAAAGTAGGCTTCTAACAAAGCACCTTTGGGAGCAGCAAAAGTGATAGAGGAGGAGAGAAAAGGTTGATACAAAAGAGGAAACCTGTGGGACCAAGCGTTTATCTTGTCATCTTCAGCCAGATTTCTGCTTTTTTCCATTTTACCTATTGAGCTTCATTATAATAACCATAGAAACCAAATTAACTTTGTTTCTTTATTTTATTTTTCAAATTTTTATTCATTAAATGAGAAAAAAAGATAAAATAGTGATGAAACAGCTTCAGGACTGGTTATTAAAATGTTTATAATAATTAATACATTGCATATTTTATGCTGTCTTTGGAGTATTTATTCACAGGACAAGATGCAGACATGATATCTTGTCTGAACAAAATTAGTACAAACTTATTCTCAGTGAACTAAGAGAAAGTAGCTGTATATCTTTCTAACTCTTGTGCATATATATATATATACATATATATATATATATATATATATATATATATACATATATATCCTTCCTCCCTTTTTAACATCAAAACTGTCTTTTATTTACACTTTTGTGAAGTTAGTATCACAGATACTAGGTTGCCTAGCAACTGATAGCAAACCTTAACCAGACAGGATGTTCATCTCAGGAATGAGGTAGCTTTTTTGCTTTAGGCACTGGGTCAAATCCCACTTACATATATTTGATCGATTTCCTAGCTTCATGGCTCCCTACATATCCGCCTTTTCCATTTTGGTTTTTCAGACATGGGTGTGTTCCACTGCAGTTAGAGAAACTGTATTTGGAGAAGTCTTTAAAGGACCGTTTCATACTTGAAACTAGAGTAAAGGTTGTAGGTGCTTGAATTCAGCAAAATAACCCAATATAGAGACTAAATTTGGCAGCCACAAAATCACAACAGGAAATATTCCTGGGAGAACCAGAGATCCTGTACATGGGAATATTTGCTCATTTCATCTATTTATTAAGCTAGGCTGATATCCAAGGCACCATACAAGGAAGTATAAATATCAGTCTGTCCACTGCAACATTTTAGAGCTCCGCTCCCTTAATAATCCCAGTTGATTTCAATCTGCTTTTACATAGTCCCATTCTCTTAATTTGTTAATATTATAAACATTTCTTAAATATATATATGAAATATAGCTAAAACGTAATTCATTCAAGGAATATAAATCTAATGACAGACAAGAACAGGGAAATATAAGTATAAAATTACTATATGATGATAAAGAAAAAATAGAATGCTATGATAACACTTTAAAAAACCCATAATCTAACCTGTATGGGTAAGGATGGGGTCTCAGAGGAAGCAAAATGTAAAATGTGCCCCATAGAATGTGTAAAAATTAATCATACCTAACCTTTGTCTCTCTCTCTCTTTTTTTTTTAGTTTCTTTTCTTTTTTTTAATTTTTATTTTATTAAAATACAAATGTCAATCAGACAGTTTCAAAACACCTTAACCATACAGAGTTGATGAATTAATACATAGCAAACTGTTTTCATAACGTTTTGGTATTGTACAAGGTGCATACATGATATTATTGTCTCTTAATAAACTCCCCACCTTTGGATCTTGCCATTCCTCTTTGAAATGTGGCTTAGCTTGAACTCCCGGGACTGATTTGACATTACTGTAAATTAACTGTGTAAGATTTGACCTGGTCAAATGAAGTTTTTCTTTGAGCAGTAGCTTCTCCACTTTCTATGATGAGAAATGCAGACTATCTTATTGGAGAATGGCAGAATGGAGTAAATAGTACTGATTTTGCAAACACATTCTGGAATACAACAAGCTAATGCTAAGTACATGTCTCAGTTACTCTTCTCTCATTGCTGGAACAAATACCTGACACCTCAAATTAAGGAAGGAAAGGTTTATTTAGCTTACAGTTAGTGGAGGTTTCATTTAATATTCAGATGGCTCCAAAGCAGAGTAGCACATGGCATAGAGCAGATGTTCATGATGAGCAAGAGCAAAAGGAGTGGCAGCAACTCAGACAGCTAGCTAGTGACTCTCTCCTCCTCACATTGTAATGCAAATTACCTGCCCAGGGAAGGTGCAGCACCCTTATCCACAATATTCAATCACAAATTCCAGAGGTTGCCCTAAGACTTCCTGAGGCATTGGGAGGACACCGATACACAAGCTAGAACATTCTGGCTCTGGGCCCCAAAGATTCATGTATAACCCTTTATGCAAAAGGCATTTTAACTATCTTTAAGAGTTGCCAAAGGCCCAACAGTTTCAGTATCGCTGAAAAGCCCAAGTCCCAAGTCTCCTCCAAGATTCAAGGAAAACTCCTACCTGTACAACTGAAAAGTTAAACACTTTCAACATTCAATGGCACTGGATAAACATTACCATTCCAAAAGATACGCACAGCCAGGCGTGGTGGCGCATGGCTGTAATCCCAGTACTCAGGAGGCTGAGGCAGGAGGATTGTTGTGAGTTTGAGACCAGCCTAAGCTACAAAGTGGGCTTATGGCTAGCCTGAGGTGCATAGTGAGACCCTATCTCAAAAAGACAAAAAAAAAAAAAAAAAAAAAAAAAAAGATACACACAGCAGGATGCCAAGCACTGGGATCAAAGAAAGTCCAAAATCCAGAAGGGCAAATATTAAGTCCTATAATTCCATGTGGAACATCAGAAGCAATCTGTGGCAGATTGTGAATTCCATGCAGCTCCATCTCTGTGGCATTGCTGTTGGTTGTAGCTCCCATGGCTGCTCTCTCAGTCCTGCTTTGCTCCCTTCTTGCAGCTTTTCTTAGATGATCCTCATTCCTGGCTTTTCCAAACTTCTGGGTTTTCCACTGAATTGTCTTCTCATTCACAGCTTTATAAACTGCTCTCCCGGGGAACATTGCCTGGCCTCCCAGACCTTCTGAAATCTAGGTGGAAGGCTTTTTAACCTCAGAACTCCTGAATTCTGCATACTCCTAAACTAATACTACATGGATGATGCCAAGGTCTTCTGCCAGCTGGAGCACTACCCAAGCTTTCTTCTTTCATGGATATAGAAGTTGAGTGCCTGGATCATTAAGCACTCTGACTATGATTCCAAGGAATAAATTCTCCAAGACAGCACCATTCTGGAAACTGGTGTGACTACCACAACTGTTCTAGAGCATGGGCTCTATAGCTTTCCCCTTAAGGCAAAGTCCTTCATTTTGGCAAATCTGAGGTTGCAAAGGGCAGATATCTGCTACCTCCTGTGATGCCCTCAAGCCATCCTTTCCAAATTCTTGTTCCTGCTCAGCAGTAGAGAAGTCTCAGTTCTATATTTGCATTACACAGCTTTATTGGCACATCCTTTCTGACCAAACTCACATTTTAAGTCATCTTGCTGGGCTCTTTGCTCCATTTTCTCAACATAAATCTCACTAAAAGCCACCAACAATAGCCATGCCACTGCCTCAAAATTTGACTGCTTTGAAATTTCTTTTGCCAGATTTATCAATCTCCATGTTTAATCTCAGTCTCAGGCAAAGTCTCTGGATACAAGCAAAATTCAGACAAACTTTCTGCCAAGCCATCATGCAAATTATCCAGAGTTTAACAACCAATGTAATCATTCTTCTCAGCAGAAAACTCCCCAGCCTGGGCTTTATAAGCAGTATTTCTATCAGCCTTCTTGTCTTCTAGGCTCAGAGCAGAATCTCCCATGCAGAACAGCCAAACCTGTTCCAGCACTTCTCCTACAGGTGACATCTCTAAACTTTTCCTATCTCTTCCCATAAGCCATTGACAAAGGTTCATAAACGACATGGTCAGGTAGTCACAGCAGTGGCCCCACTTCTGTATCATGACAGTACAGAAAAGAAATGCAGACCTTGTATACTCCAATCATCTAAGTCAAATGAAGCTGGAGATAAGAAAGGTGACAACTGCATAGTAGCTACTATGAAGGACCCTAGGGAAGGTCATGTGGAAGGGTCATGAATGGCAAAAAGAAATTGGCAGGGTATTATGGAAATGAAGAGCAATTCAAAACAAGATGACCCATAGTAGAGTAGAAACTATATTACCAGAACTGAAGCATAACATATACAGACTTAAAAACCTGATAGGCTGAACTGGAAAAAATAGGTAAGGGTTAAACTATAATCGTCCTCATGACCCATGTTATACACAACATTATCTTAAAGGCCTTGGGAAGTTTTTGATATTTTTTCAAAAGGCTCCCTGTGCTGAGAATTTGAATCATGAACTGTAGTAGTTGAATATAAGGTGTTATTTCCAAAGTTACAACAGTAATCTAGAAGAAGACTGTTAAAGACACTGGACTAGCAAAGCACATAGGGTTTATTTCAGTTTTCTAGTGATATATAATAAAATACCATAAAACTGATTGGCCTAAAAGTCAGTTTACTGTTTCCATGATTCTTTGGGTTGACAGGTTCTTTATTATGCTGTAAGTAAGAATGATGGGTAGATTTCAAATGCCCTGATTCATAAGGCTGGTGGTTGGACCAGGCCACAAACTGGGGCCCCTCCTACAGCTTTGAAGCATAGGTCTCAGTTTGCTATGTACTTGCCTTTCCATGACTACTTGGGCTTCTTGACAGCATGGGATTGAGTTCACAAAGGAATGTTCCAAAAGCATGAGCCCTGATGTGTAAGTACATGTTACATCTCCATATCCATCATATTCCCTAATATTCTATTATTGGGCAACACTGGAAACAGTGTCATTCTTAGAGGGGTCCACACCTGATGAGAACACCATGAGCATGGTTTACTGGAGGTCACTAAAATCTACCACTGAGATGAAGAAGGTTCTTATGAAGATTAATTTCATGTAGTAAATTGATTGGATTTTGAGTGGCATTATCTGAATGTGTTCAGGAGGTAGTTTCTGAATGAGATTAACATTTAAATGACAGATAAATAAATCCCATTGCTTTCCTCAATGTGGATAAGTCTTATCCAATCTGCTGAAGACTTAAACTAGAAAAAAGATGAAATAAGTGACAATTTGCTTTTGTTATCTATCTTCAATTTGGAAATTTATTTCTTTGACTCTCATGATTCTCAAGACTTCAGATTTGAACTACACCTACAGTTCTTCTAGACCTTCAGCGAAAGACTTGGGAACTTCTTGATATATAATATTCTAAATTTTAGTATGTAATTGTTACATAAACATAGACATATAGATCTATATACATAGATGAATCTATCTATTGATTATATTGGTTTTCTCTTGTTGAGGAATCCTGACTCAGACAGGTAAAAGTTTCACTTCTACCACTCTGGTTCATTCCTCAGAATTTTTAGTGCTGACATTTGTCTTCTTTCTCCCTCAAATGGGAGCAGAAAGTAAGTGGGAAAGGCCTTGGAGTTATATTGCCTAAAAGATTTGCATGCCACCTCAAAAATTTTCCTAAAGTGGGAATTCCCTACCTTTTTTTTTTTTTTGGCTTGAACTTGTTTTTGAGTAATTATTCAAAGAAATAAATGTGCCTATTTAGCAAGTAGTAACATTTTTTAAAGAATGCCCTCAGTTGAAAAGCATAGAAATTATTCCACTTTATGCTTGAAATCCCCCAGGCACAATTAGAATGTAATCTAAAATAGGAACATGAAGTCAGACTGAGAAAGGGAAAACAACAAAGAATATAGCTAAAGAGCAAGCTGTGCTGCTTCTAGATATATTTGAATGTGGTTCTTTTACTGTAATGAAAATGATTTTTATGGTCATGGCAATTTGTCCCTATGATTCTTCATGAATGTGATTCTCCTGCAGTGATCAAATGCTTTGAGACAATGTTAGTTTCTGTATGTTTTGAAAATGGTTTAACAATAATCTCTCCAATACTCAAAGGGATGCCACTAATCAACCTTCTCTGCCTGGCTCCTGGCCTATGCCCTATTTTCTTTCTATTTGTAAAAGGCAGATGGTAATAGCAACTGTCTAATAGGTTTGTTGTGGGAATGGAATGAGTCGGTGTTATAAAAGTGCTAAAAACAACATATGTAAGTTCCCAAGATTTGTAAACTGAGTCTTAAATGCTCTAGGAATATTCTGAACAAAGAATGTGTTATTCTTTCTCAAATATGTGTATCTCTTTACTATAGTTCATCCTAAATTCCCCACCTTCTCCTTCTCTTCTTAATATCCATTCTCTTTGGCCCCCGCTTTCCCTTCAAAAGTCTCAATTACATTTGAGAACAGAGGCACATGCCTGGTGCATAGCTGTGGAGTTGTGCCTCAACAACCTTCTCTAATAAGTAATACATTCTTTTTTTCTTCTTCTGTATTTTAGGGAAGGGTGTACAGGGTGTTCAGGGTCTCATTAGTAGATTGAGCTTGTAGTGATTCTCCTGCTTATAGCCTCTCAAGTGCTGGAATGACCAGCGCTCGTCACCATGCCAATTCTCAATCACTGCCTTAGCATGCCTCAGGAGGAGCAGGGCTTGCAAGGCATGACCAGAATCGAATCCCTGGCCTCTGCGCCTCCTTGCAGGTGCTTTAATCTGCTAAACTATAAATAACAGTTCCTAAATAACACATTCTTTGTTTTTTTTTTTTTTTTTTTTTTGTGGAACTAGGGATTGAACTCATGCCTTTGCGCTTGCCAGGGAAGCACTCATTTTACTGAGCAATCTCCCCGGCCCCAGTAATACATTCTTGCACCTTGATTTGATTAGCCCTTCCTCTAAATGCATGTTAATGTCTTTTCTTTACTGGGCACCCCTTTCTAAGGAGATTGAGTTGCCTTTCACAAGCTTGAACAGTCATTCTTTGTATGTTTTTTTTTTTTTTTCATCTTCCCCTAAACAAGCACCATCAGTCTCAGTGGCACATGAACCGATAACCTTCACCAGCTCCCATCTATTCCCCAGTGTTAACATTTTAACAGCCTGTAACCTTTCTGTGGTAGGTTACTGATTGGCTAGACTATTGCTACACACATTAATACTCATTCAGAAAGCACCTGAAGACTCATTCTGGAATTTCCCTCTCAAGAAAGATCTCCTCCTCACACTGGCACCTAAAAGTAAACAACACCTTGACTACATGTGTTCAGGACTATTTATAAGACTATGAGTAAAGTAGCAATGTCTGTTGTTAAGTAGGCAAGGATTCCTCTTCTGAATTCAGCCAAACTCTTGAGTTTCTATAAGAGGAAAAGTTAACATGAAAATAAATCAATACCTAATTGTGTGTGTGTGTGTGTGTGTGTGTGTGTGTCTGTCTGTCTGTCTGTCTGTCTGTCTGTCTGTTTGTCTGTCTGTCTCTCTGGTAGGGTGCTCATTTAGAATGCATAGGCCCTGGGTTCAATCTTCAGCATCGTAAAAGAGCTGGGACTCAGCAAATCACCAACAGCTGAGGTTCAGCCAGCAATAGGCAGGAAGCTTGTTATACCATACCCAAATGAGGAAACTGCTGAGATGGAACTTATAGAGCTAGTTCTGTGTCTCACTTTTGCTATTTGTCTGTATTATTCCATGCCCATCCTGTGTTGTGGAAATCTCTGATTCTGAGTGATATCTGATTCATGAATTGTCCTTTGCTCAAATGTCTAAAGTATTTTTTCTTGTAAATGCAAAACTCACTATCTAAGAAATATCCAAATTGATTTCTGTAGTGATTGCATCAGTCTACACTCCCTACCAATAATGGAGAAGGGTTCCTTTCTCCCCATAGTTGTTCCAGGGCTTGTTATTGATTGATTTCTTGATTATAGCCTTACATTCTAGAGATGTTTTAAATTGCATCTCTTGAATGACTGATGATGTTGAATATATTTTCATATATTTATTTGCTATTTGTATTTGTTTATCTGAGAAGTGTGTATTTATATCAGATGCCCATTTTTAGACTGGGTCTTTAAACTTTGGGGGTCTGATTTTTTTTGAGTTCTCTATGTATTCTATGTAGTAGTCAATTTGTCTGAGAAACAGGTGGCAACATTTTTCCCCACTCTGTACGTTGTCTGTTCACTCTGTTGGTGGTTTCTCTTGTTGTGAAAAAGCTTTCTGTAAGTCGTTGATTCTTTGTGACAGTCTTGTGCAATTGTTTTGTTCATAAAGTGTTTGCTCGCATTATTGCCTTTGTTATAACTATTCAATCTTTCAGTAGATTTAGATCCAGCTATTTCCCTTTTTAATATCATCCTGAAAGAACTAAAAATATCATAGCACAGTCACATACACATACCCATGTTTATTGTGGCATAGTTTAAAATAACTTAATCTTGGGCATTCTTACCCTGAATGCCCAACAACTATGAAAGGATAAAGATGTGTCTTTTCAATACAATGTAGTATAAGTCTACCATAAAGAAAGATTAGCTTGGGACATTTCTAGGTAATGAGTGAACTTCTATTCTTTTTAATTTATGTTTTTGGCACAGGGTCTCACTACACAGCTCAGACTCTAGTGTTCTTACTGTTTTAGACTCTGCAGCAATTGGATTATTGGTGTGCATCACCACACCCATTTTTAGTAGCCAGTGCAGTGCCTGGGGTGGGGCCAGTGTAGTATGTGGTATTGGGGATTAAACCTAAGTTCTTGTGCTTGCTGGGCAGGAATTTAGACTACTGAACTATCTCCCATACCCCTAAATGAATCAACTTTCAGACCTAAGTGGAAAAATTTGGAACCACATGCTTTCTGTGATGTGAAAAACCAACGTGCAAATAAAGACAAAAATATACACAAGTACATTTAGTGAAAAGGAAGAAATGTTCAAATAGGAAAGGGAACTAAGGAAGAGGACATTAGAAAGGAGGGAAAGGAGAAAAAAATAAAAGGAAGAAAAACTGTAAACAAGAATCTTTGTAAATGAGGGGAAGAGGGGTTGAAAGCAGGATAAGAGGAACAGAAAAAAGAATGAATCAACTTATATTATGCACAGGTACAAATTTTATATGATGCATGTGATTATTATGTGTACCTAAAGGTACCAATAAAATTAATTAATTAATTAATTAAGTTAGTTAGTTATATACTGGATTAAGGACAATTTATTGTTTTTATGTACAGAAAATTCAAGAGTACACTTAATCCAGTTTAGTGGCAAGATCTTTTGTGTTTGCTTTCTCCAGGTTGGCAATACAAGCCACAAATTTTTTTTTCTTTTTTTTTTATTATTATTATTATTTTTATTGAAGAACAAATGGCAATGAGACAGTTTCAAGACAAATTAACAGGACAGATTCAACAAGTCAATAAATTGCACAATGTATACTGATAAGAGACATAAGGTGTAATAATGTCTGTAAGTATATCATATATGCACCTTCTATGACACCATTATGAAAACAGTTTAAAATGTATTACTTTATCAAATCCATCTTGTCAAGGAATCTTAAAAGTATCTCATTGATATTTGTACTTCAATAAAGCAAAAATTAAAAAAATAAAAATAAAAGGAAAAAAATTGCACAATGTTTTCATAATGTTTCAGTGTTATATAAGGTGCATACATGATATTATACTTACAGGCATTATTATAGCAGATGTCTCTAACCGGTGAATGAAGAGAATGCAGCTATATACCTATCTTATCTCTCTACAGCTGACTTATATCACAGAATCCACAATTACCACCCTCTACCTTGTTATCTCCCCAGTGTCTGTCCATATTACTACAAGCCAACATAATATCTTGTCCAACCACTATTAGTGCAAATCTTGCTTCTCATAGAATTATGCAGAAGCATGGCATATTTATCCTAATTGTACTGTTTATATACACACATTATGGTTCTTCCTTTGTATCTCCCTCTTTTTTATTGTCTACACCTATCAGAGATGGACACTCCATTGTCATTAAACCAATTTAGATGCCTGAACTCGGTGACACAATCCAACACAATCCAGAATTCCACATTAATACTAAGTTATCTGAAGAAGTTGTTGACCATAGCCATTCACAGCTCAATTTATTATTATGGCCCCATGTTATATACCTCATTTTTATAGTTTTCTGCTGGATGGTTAAGATCAAGACCTATATATCAAAAGATGCAGCTTTTGTTTTTGATGAGGTCAGTTAAGTCTCCTCAGGTTTTATCTTGTAATTCTGTACCTTACTCTGTAGGTCCTTTGTCTGTGTCATCCATGCGGATGAGTCACAGCCAATACTTGATCGGTTTCCTCTCTATGAGAGCCTGAGAGAAAGTTTTCTCTCCACGTGACTCTCCCCAGGCAAACTATATATAATCAATCTCTTTCCTCTGTGGCTCCATAATCTCCTTGATCAGAAAATTTTGGGTACAACTGAGTTTTATAGTGTTGCAGTACAGGTTCTCCTAGGCCCTGAGTCTTCACTGACCTTGAAAGGCTAGGGCCAAAATATTGGCTGGCTGGCGGCTTTTCTATTTCTCCAATTTTGATTTGTGCACTTAGGTTGTTAACCATTCAGCAGAAAAGCTTCTTAGTACTCTGCAGCCTGTGCCATTCGGTTTGCGCAAACTATATGACTCAATTGTCTTTAGTTGTACATTTCTATTTGTATTTCTTCTTTTGACTTCTTATACTAGGGAGACTATACAATATTTGCACATGTGTGTCTGGTTTACTTCACTTATGAGTATATTTTCCAGTGGCATTCACTTTCATATAAATGCTTCAAGTTTATCATTCTTTATAGCTGAGTAATACTCCACTGTATAGAAATACCACATCTTTTTCAAACATTCCTCATGTAACAGACATCTTGGTTGTTTCCAAGATTTTGCTATCACAAATTGCGCTGCTATAAACATACATACACAGATATCACTATGATAAAATGTTTTTAGTTCCTCTGGGAAAATTCCCAGTAGGGGGATAGCTGGCTTGAATGGGATTTCTAGTCCTATTCTTTTGAGGAGTCTCCACACTGACCTCCACAATGGTTGTACTAGTCTCCATTCCCACCAGCAGTGGAGAAGTGTTCCCTTTTCCCCACAACCTATCCAACATTTGTTGTTGGTTGATTTCCTTATGATAGCCATTCTTTCTGGAGTGAGATGCTATCTCAGTGTTGTTTTTATTTGCATTTCACAGATGGCTAGCAATGTGGAGCATTTTTTTCATATATTTATCTGCTTCTTTAATTTTATCCTCTGAGAAGTGTGCATTAATCTCAGATGCTCATTTCTGAATTGGGTCTTTAGACTTGAGAGCCCTGTTATACCTTACTTCTTTATAAATTCTAGACAGCAGACCTTTGTCTGATTGCTTATTAGTTAGGATTTTTTCAAAATTTGTGGGTTGTCTGTTCACTTTGTTGACTATTTCTTTTGATGTGAAGAAACTCTTCAAGAAGAGTTGATCCCAATTTTTCATTCTTTCAAGTGTTTCCTCTGCAAATATATTTTTGGTCATGAACTCTTTAAACTACCCCTGTGTCTTCAAGAGTTGTTCCTACTTTCTCTTCCAGAGATTGAGTGTTTCTGTTTTACTGTTCAGATCTTTAATCCATTTTGAGTTTAACTTAGTGCATGGTGATAGAGCTGGGTCAAGTTTTAGTTTTCGGCATGTAGAAAGCCATGTTTTCCAGCACCATTTGTCACAGAGCCTATCTTTCTTCCACTGAGTATGTTTGACCTCTTGTCAAAGATCAGATAGCTGAGTGTGATCGTAGATGCCTCTGCGTCTTCCAATCTATTCCATTGATCTTCAGGTCTATTTCGTTTCTAATACCATGTTGATTTTATCACAGTGGCTTTGTAGTATAATTTCAAGTCAGGAATTGTGATGCCTCCTGCCTTGTCTTTATTGGCCAACATTGCCTGTGCTACTCTAGGTCTTTTGTGGTTCCAAATAAATTTTAGGAACAATTTCTCTATGTCTGGGAGGTATGTTGGTGGCAGTTTGATAGAGATTGCATTGAATCTGTACAGCAATTTTGGGAGTATGGCCATCTTCACAATGTTGGTTCTTCCTATCTAGGAGCATGGAATATCTTTCCATTTTCTGAAATCCTCTATAATCTCTTTTCTTAGGGTGTTGTAATTTTCTGTGAAAAGATCTTTGACTTCCTTGGTTAAGTGAATTCCAAGGTATTTCATTTTTCGCAGTGCTATATTAAAAGGTATTGTTTCTATTGTTTCCCTTTCAGTGTGCTTGTTGTCTCTGTACAGGAATGTTATTGACTTTTGACTATTGACTGTGTATCCTGCTATGCTACTGAATTTCTGTATTGGTTCTAATAGTTTCTTCACGGAATTTTTGGGATTTTCCAAGTAAAGTATCATGTCATCTGCAAATAGTGATAATTTAACTTCTTCTTTACCTATTATTATTCTTTTTATTTCTCCCTGTTTTCTAATGGCCGTTGCTAATGATTCCAAAACTACATTGAATAGGAGGGGTAATAGAGAACATCCTTGTCTTGTACCTGATTTATAGTAAAAGATTTTAATTTTTCCCATTTAGGATTATATTAGCTTTTGGGTTGTCATAGATGGCTTTTATCAAGTTAAGATAGAGTCCATCTATTCCAATTTTCTGTAGGACCTTGAACATGAATGAGTGTTGGACTTTGTCAAAAGCTTTCTCTTCATCAATTGAGATGACCATGTGGTTTTCAGATTTCAGTCTATTAATATAGTGCATTATATTTATAGATTTTGAAATATTAAACTATCCTTGCATCCCTGGGATGAATCCTCTCTGTCATGGTGTATGATCTTCTTGATGATTTGCTGTATTCTTTTCACTAGGATCTTATTCAGTATTTTTCCATCTATATTCATGAGGGAGATAGGCCTGTAGTTCTCCTTTTTGGTTGTGTCTTTCCCTGGTTTTGGAATCAGTATAATACTTGCCTCCAGAAATGATTTTGGGAGGACTGCTTCCTTTTCAGTTTCATTGAAAAGTTTGAGGAGTGTAGGGATTATATCTTCCATAAATTTCTTGTAGAATTCAGCTGTGAATCCATCAGGCCCTGGACTTTTCTTTGTCGGTAGGCTTTTTATTACGTTTCGAATTTCATTGGCTGTTATTGGCTTTTTGAGAGTTGTTATATCTTCTTGATTCAGTTTTGGTAATTTGTGCCTTTCAAGGAATCTATCCATTTCTTCTTTGTCTTCTATTCTGTGAGCATAAAGATTCTCGAAGTAACTATTGATAATCTTCTGAATTTCTGCTGGATCTGTGGTGATTTCCACCCTTTCATTCCTCATTGCATGTACTTGAATTTTTCCTTTCCTCTTTTTGATGAGGTTGGCTAGAGGCTCATCAACTTTATTTAGTCTTTCAAAGAACCAATTTTTTGATTTGTGCATTCTTTGAACCGTTTTCCTCATCTCAATTGAATTAATTTCTGCTCTAATATTTATTATTTCTTCCCGTCTTTGCGCTCTGGGTTTTGTTTGCTTCTCTTTTTCTAGATGTTGGAAGTGCAACATTAGGGTGTTTATTTGTTCCTGTTTTGTTTTCCTAATGTGTGAGCTCATAGCTATGATTTTCCCTCTAAGAACTGCTTTTATCACATCCCATAAATTTCGGTAAGTTGTGCTTGAATTTTCATTGGATTGTAGATATTGTTGAATTTCTTGTTGAATTCCTTCTGTGACCCATTGATCACTGAGTAGGGTGTTGTTTAGTTTCCATGAATTTTGTGGGGTTTTTTGCTTTCTTTTGTCATTTGTTTCCAGCTTCATTGCACTGTGGTCAGATAATATACATGGGAGAATTTCTGTTTTCTTGCATATACTTATGCATGACCTCAGGACTAGTATGTGGTCTATTTTGGAAAATGACCAGTGTGAAGCTGAAAAAAATGTGTATTCAACTGTGGTTGGGTGGAACACTCTGTATATGTCTACCAAGTCCATTAGTTCTAAACTCTGGTTCAGTTCTGCTACTTCCTTGCTAATTTTTTGTCAGGTTGATCTATCTTTTTGAGATAAGGGGGTGTTAATGTCTCCTGTTAAGATTGTGGTCTTAGATATTAGGTTTTTCGTATCCATTAAGATTTGTCTTACATAGTTGGGTGCTCCTCTGTTTGGTGCATAGATATTTATGGGTGTTACCTCTTGCCCTTGAATTTTTCCCCTGACCAATATATAGTGGCCTTCTTTGTGTCGTTTGATCATTCTTGGTTTGAAGTTGAGACTGTCTGAGAACAGAATGGCTACTCCTGCTTTTTTCTGAGGTGCTGGGCATGTAGTATTGTTTTCCATTCTTTTACTTTAAGCGCATGAATGTCCTTTTGAGTTAAGTGTGTTTCTTGTACACAGCATATTGTTGCATTTTGTTTGCTAATCCACTGTGCCAGTCTATTTCTTTTAATTGGTGAATTGAGTCCTTTTATATTGATGGTTATAACTGAAATGCATTGACTTATGTTTGTCATGGTATTTACCAGCTGTTGTTTACTGCTTTGTATCCTGTGTTTAATTGTCTGTCCTGTTTAGTGGGTTCCTTTCCTTCTCATTTGTGGAGTTCTGGTCATTGTGGTCTCTCTCTAGAACATCTTTCAGCAGCCTGTGAAGGGATGGCTTTGTCATCATGAAATTCTTTAGTGGTTCTTTGGACCCTTTCCCCAAAGCCAGCCAAGATAGTGGGAATTTTCATTCCTCGCTCTGCATTGACGTTTGGTTCATGCTTGCCTAACTAGGGAACCAACAGAGGGGAACTACAGGAGCTACAGCAAAAAGGAACTGAACAGAACAGCTAGATACACGACAGGCATAACTGGATAATCTCAAACGTAATAGACTAGCACTCGAATATCATTATATGCTAAGGTTATAGCTGCACCAAAGCTATAAACTTGAAAGAGTTTTGCAGGGTATAATTGCGTATGCTGGAATTTGTTTTCGTGTAGGACTTGAAGAACTCTGCTCCGTGGTCTCCTTGCCTTTATATTTTGTGTAGAGTAGTTGGTTGTAGTTCTGATGGGTTTTCCTTCGAATATGATCTGCTTTTTCTCTTTAGCAGCTTTCAGTATATTATTTTTGTGTTAGATTTCTGGGATCTTGACTATTATATGTCTTGGTATGTTTTCACTTGGGTTGAAGTTATTTGGTGTTCTGCATGCTTCAGTTACCTGAATGTTGGGTTTTTTTCCCTCATATTTGAAGTTTTCTGTGATTACGTCTCCCCAAATTCTTTTTATGTCATTTATATTGACTCCTTCATTCTCATTGATACTGATTATTCTCACATTGTTCATTCTGGCCTCATCTTGCAGGTGATTGATTATTCTTTCCTGCATTCTTTTTGTTTTTATGAGATCCTTTCTCACCTTTTCACTAGCTGCACTGGCGTCCTCAAGATTTGAAACTCTGTCTTTGCATTCACTCAAATGGTTTTGAAGACTCATGATTGATATTTTTAGTTCTCTATTCTCTTTGACTCTGTTTCATGCATTGTCTTTCTTTTCTGTATTGCTCATTCAACTAAGCCAACATATTTCTGATCTCTCAATTTTTTTATCCATGTCTTCTTTAGAGGCCATTATTAATTCTTTTTCTGCAGTGTTTCTTCCAAGTTGGGTTTCCTCTGTAAATTTCCGGACTTGTTTCTGTATTTTAGATGCTATGATTTCAAAGAATTCTTTTTTTTCAAAGAATTCTTTTTTGATTTCAGAAATTATTTCTGCTTTGAATTCCTCATGACCTTTCTGCTTTTGTTTCTTTGCTTCAGATCCTGTTAATTCATACGTTTAAGCTGGGATAGTGCTCTCTGCACTTGTTCTGGGTGAGCATTGGCTTTCTACCCAATGTTTCTGGATTTGATTCATTATTTCAGATACTATGTATTCAGATATTTCTTTTTTTATTTGAGGAATTAATTCTCACGTGATATCCTCTATACCTTTCTGCTCTTGTTCCTTTCCTGCTGTATCTGTTAATTCATTCATTTCAGCTGATCTAGTGTCCTCTGCATTTTCTGGTGGACTTGAGGCCTGAGATTGCATTTTTTTCCTTGTCCTTGTCATTGTGTATAGCAGTGACCTCTGACCCTTGGTGTAGTGCTTTGGTGCAGCTATAACCTTAGCATATAATGATATTCGAGTGCTAGTCTATTACGTTTGAGATTATCCAGTTATGCTTATTGTGTATCTAGCTGTTCTGGTTTTTTTTTTTGCTGTAGCTCCTGTAGTTCCCCTCTGTTGGCTCCCTAGTTAGGCAATCACGAACCGAACGTCAATGCAGAGTGAGGAGTGAAAATTCCCAGTATCTTGGCTGGCTTTGGGGCAAGGGTCCAGAAAGTTGCTGGAGTCGGCCCACCTGTATTAGACACATCACTCTCTAGGTGGGCGGGCCTGGGCTATGGTGGGTCTGTTGGGCTCCCAAAAGGAGAGTGGATGTTCTTATTACCAGGTAGGCTGTGCTGAGTCAGCCAACCTGTGCTGGGTCCGGGGCCACAGGCTGGAAGTGCAGAAAGCTGGGAAATGTCCCTCCATCGCTGCGGGCCTGGAGCCCTCACTCACAGGCAGAGCTGAGCTGGGTCTTGTGCCATGGGGTGGAACTGGGTAGTGCTGGGAAATGTCCCTCTGTCAAGATGGGCTTGGAGACCTCACTCCAGGCTGAACTTCACTGTGTCTGGGGCTGTGGGGTGGGATCAGCAATCGCTGGTAATTGCTTATCTGGTGCGGCGGGCTTGGAGCTCTCACCGAGCTGTGCTGGTTCTGGGGCCCTGGGGAGGGGACAGAGGATTGCTGGGAAATGTCTCTCCAGCGTGGCAGGCCTGGAGCTCTCCACTCACTGAACTTTGATGCCCAGGGAGTCGGGGAAATTCTCACTCACTCAGCGGGCTTTAGGCAGGGGATCAGAGGAGTTGCTGGTGAGTGGGCCCTGAGGTTTCAGGTCGGTCACTGGCTTGGAGGGCTTGGGGGCGGGAATCGGGGTGGCGCGTGCAGGAAGAAACCAAATGCTCTCCCTCAGACTCACCTCACACTCACTGATCTGGGAAGCCTGGTGAGTCGTGCAAATTCCCACTCACTGGGAGGGCTTGGCGCGGGATCCAGGAGGCCCACTGTCTCAGGCTGATCTCTCTGACTGGGCGGGCATGGGCGGGATTGAACTAATAAATTTAATTTTTTAAATGTCTAAAATAGTTGTGCTTATAGAATCTCTGCTTATTTTCTCTTTTTATATTCTTGGAGAAGAGATATAAACATGAAAAACATTTTGAGATGAAATTACAAATCATGAACAAAACTCAGGAGCACCCAACTATATAAGACAGATCTTAATGCACAGGAAAAATGTAATATCCAATACCACAGTCTTAACAGGAGACCTTAACACATCCTTATCCCAAAAAGACAGGTCAAGAAGACAAAAAATTAGCAAAGAAGGAGAAGAACTGAAGCAGAGTTTGGATCAAATGGACTTAGTAGACATATAAAGAGTGTTCCACCCAAACACAGCTGAAAATACATTTTTTAGCAGCACATGGGTCATTTTCAAAAATAGACCATATACTAGTCCATAGGTCATGCTTAAATATATGCAAGGAAATAGAAATTATCCCATGAATATTATCAGATCACAGTGCAATGAAACTGGAAATAAAAGAAAAAGAAACTAGAAAAACCTCATAAATATATGGAAATTAAACAATACCCTACTCAGCAATCATTGGGTTACAGATGAAATTAAACAAAAAATTCAACAATATCTTCAACTCAGTGAAAATTCAAGCACAACTTATTGGAATTTATTGGATGCGATGAAAGCAGTTCTTAGAGGAAAACTTATAGCTATGAACTCACGCATTAGGAAAACAGAATGGAAATAAATAAACTTCCTAATGTTTCACTTCCAACATCTAAAAAGGGAAGAGCAAACCAAATCTAGAGCCCAAAGATGGGAAGAAATAATAAATATTAGAGCAGCAATTAATTCAATTGAGATGAAGAAAACAATTCAAAGAATTAATGAATCAAAATGCTGGTGAGAATATAGACTGATACAACCATTATGTAAATCAGTGTGGAAACTCCTAACAAAACTAGGACTGGAAATCCAGTTGAAACTGGCTATCTCCCTACTGGGAATTTTTCTAGAGGAACTGGATATGCCCTGTCGTAGGGATATATGTGTACCTATGTTGATAGAAGCACCATTTGTGGTAGCCAAATCTTAGAAACAACCAAGATACCTATCACCTGAGGAATGGATGAAAAATATGTGGTACTTCTATACAATGGCGTATTACTCAGGTGTAAAAATGATAAATTGAAGCCTTAATATATAAATGACTACCACTTGAAGATATATATTCGTAAGTGAAATAAACCAGACACACATTTGTAAATATCATATAGTCTCCCTAGTGTACTCAAAGAAGACATAAAAAGAGAAAGATATGACACACTTAAAAAGAAATCAAGAACTTGAAGACTACACAATAAAGAGAGGGCAAGGAGAAAAGCTAGGAAACATGACAGGGGCAAAGCCATACATTTATATGCACAAGATGGTTAAGGCAATGATCCTGAGAATCTTCAGTAGGTTTTTGAAACTAGCAGTTACTCGGTAGGATTCTCACCCTGACTATATCCTGATACCTGTGAATTAAGCAACTGCACTGAATAGCAATGTGTAATAGTATGGTCATGCTTGGAGTGTCCGTCATTCTGGTCTTCTAAATATGTACTGCTTGTCATGTCATATCAATAACTGTGATACAGTCTCTCAAGTAAATGTTTTAAAAAAGAGTAATAAATGAAAACAAGAGTTTAAAAAAGTCACAGGAATGTCCTGCTACAAAGCTGTATATAGTTAGATTTCTAAATTTCTGTATAAAATTATGTAATTGTTTATTCCAATGTTTTACTTTTTTTTCAGAACTGGGGATTGAACTCAGGTCCTTGAGCTTACCAGGGAAGCACTTATTCTACTGAACCATCTGCCCGGACCCTTATTCCAATTTAAAAAATATAATTATTTTTTAAAATTTTTTTCTTCACATTCTCTAGGGATTTAAAGGGTAACATATCAATACTTGATGGAAAATACCTGTTCCATGCTATGTCTAAGATGTTTGTTATTCAGACAGATAGTGAGATTAAGCTCAAGTGCCTACATTTTTTAAAATAATTTTATTGAGAAACAAATAATGAGACAGTTTCAAAACCAATTAGTAGGACAATTTCAATAATAAATATATTGCATATTATTGTCTTAGTTGTTATTCATTGTACAAGATGCAGAGATGATATCCTGTCCACCAATACTATTAAAAGAAATTTTTTTTAATTCATTGAATTGAGAGAATGTACCTGTATATCTATCCTAACTATTTTGAATATACAGATACAAAATAGTCATTTATTTGTATCCTTTTCTTTTGTTTAGTTTTGTCAGAGAAGGGAATTCCATTATCAATTAAATACTGTAGGTTCATGAATTCAGCAAATTATTCCAATATAGTCCAACAGTCAGCAACAGTAGTGGGTTATCAGTTGGACTGGTGATGTCAGAATCAACTGCCTATATTGTAGGGTAATAACAATAAGCTTCTCTTCTGGAGAGTTAAAAACCTAAGTTTGTAGACTAAAAATTAGAGAAAAAGAGAGAATGCAAGGACAGCCAGCATTTTGGCCCTAGCTTTTCAAGAGCAGTGAAGACTCAGGAGATGAGAGAACTGGTACTGTAACATCCTGTAACTTAGTGGTGTCCCAAATTTTCTGATGAAGGAGATCATGGGGCCACAAACGAAAGCTATTGATGATGTACAATGTGCCTAAGGAGAATCACAAGGAGAGAAAACATTCTCTCAGGCTTTCACAGAGAGCAAATGATCAAGCAATGGCCATGACTCATCCACATGGCTGATACTGACAAAGGATCTACAAAATGCAGTACAGGGTTTCAGGGTAAATCCTGAGGGGATTTGACTGACCTTATCAGATACAAAAGTTACATTTTTTTCTTATATAGGTCTTGCTTTATCTTGGTCTTAACCATCCAGCAGAAAAGTATAATAACAAAAGGTATGAAAAGTAAATCATATTGATATGCTGAGTTGTAAAGGTCTGAAGTCAACAACTTCTAACATTGCCAGTCCTACGGGGAACCCACTACTATTATGGACTACTAGAGTATATTAGAATATTTTGCCGAATTCACATACCTACAATATTTAAATGACAATGGAATACCCATCTCTGACAAAACTAAACAAAAAGGGGGATACCAGTGAAGGTCCATTTTATATATGTATACACAAAATAGTTAGAATAGATAAACAGTTACTTTCTCTTAATTCAGCAAGAAGAAAGATTTTTACTAATAGTGTTTGGACAGGATATCATGTCTTCATCTTGTACTATGAATAACCCCTATGAAGACAACAACATGCAATGTATTAATTATTGAAACTGTCTTATTAGTCAGTCTTGAAACTGTATTATTGCCATTTGTTTCTCAATAAAATTAATAAAAAATTATAAATCATGAAGTATGGAGGATAGAATTTATGTATGTGTTCTGGCACATTTATTTATCCTAGATAATTTAAATATGTGTTGTGGAGCATTTATTTCTTCTTTCAAATAATGACATACCAGTCAGTGGTGAGGGATTACTTAACTGTAAGCACTAACAGTAGAAGATTAATTTCCACAAAGTTTTTCTGGCTTAAATCTTCACACATGATTGAGAAACAAAAACCTGTATCAGTAGTTAAGCAGCAGACTAAGCCTTTGTTCACCTTGGGGAAACTTCCACTGACTTTTCAGCCTCTTCTGAACTTAACAATGTCAATATTTTGAAATTAATCTTACTCTCTATAACTTTAAATGTGTCTCCTTATTCCTGTTAATTTCAATGTGTCAACTTGAGTTGAGAAAGGACTACCTAACAAATTCATAAGCTATGTGCATGGCTGTGGGTTACTGTGAACACCCAGCTCAAATGTGGGCAGCACTAGAGAGTAGACTCATAGCTTGGAAGAAGGAAAAGGAAACGAAAATGCTTCCCTTTATCACAGTGCTCCAGTGTTCACCACTGCCTCTGGACATTGATGTTCAGTTTGTTCAGCTTTCCAACAAAGACACCAATGACCACACTGAGCTTCCAGGCCTTTGAACTTAAACTGTAGCTGGATCCTCCAGTTCTCTAGAATGCAAACAGCCAGTTTTGATTCTCTTGTCTCTGATCCAGCTTGATGGTCAATGGAAGTCTTTCAATTCTGTAAGTCACCTACTGAAAACATTGTATAAATATGAAAAAAACAATTACCTAAAAATAAAGAATGATCAACCTTCCAAATTGTAGTCCAGTTTCTAGGGTCAGACTTGATAAAATGTAAAATAAAATAAAGTAAAATAAATAGATAAAATACAAAAATGTTTTTAAAATAATTAACAAGGTGCTATTACACGTTACTGCAGAGCAAACATTAAATTTCCCAATGTTGTCTGACTTATAAGAGTGGTAGAAAGAACTACCATTTTCCACTAGTGGAAGACTTAAATAAAGCAGGTCATAAGCAACTGACAAATGAGAGTGGACACCTAATTTCCCATAAGAAATCCTCAGTTTGACTTGTCTAAGATCGTTATTTTTCCCCGTCAGATTGAAATTTGAGGATTTTAATTTTGATAGTGTTTTGGTCTAGGTTGCCATACTCAAGTTCTGTAAACTGAATAGTTGATACAAGCAACAGAAATGTCTCAAATACCTCAAGCAACAAAAATCCGGAGGCTGGAAGTCTGAGATCAGGGTGCAGTCTCAGGTGCTCCTGCAAGAGCCATCTGCTAGCTTGCTGATTGCTGTCACCTCACTATGTCCTCACGTGGTGAAAAGTTGGTGAGAAAGCTATCTGATGACTATTGTAAGGACACTGATCTCATTCATTGAACCTCCACCCTCACGACCCAGTTTCAATAGCTCTGACTCAATATCAGCATATTGGAGTTAAGATTTCAACATATGGCTTTGGCAATGGAGACTCAAATATTCAGTCTACTATAAATATCTAAATGTATCCTTTTCTCATTTTATGATACATAATTAAAAAAGATTCATCAGCCAGTGACAAATTGCATGTTTTCTAGCAGTTATCAAAGAAGGGAAAGCTATGGAAAAAATACAAAAGAAATTGTATATTGTCTAAGATTCTTTCCCCAGATTTCTCCCTTTTTGTATTAGCTACTTTTAAAAAATATACTCAGAACACTCATTTGCTATAATTAAAAGGCACTGCCTGCATTGCCACAGTCATTGCAAACATGTGGTTGATTTCATCAAAGACAGGTGCAGGTCTTAGTTTTTAAATATACGTACTACACGAATGATAGTAAAAAAAAAAAAACTCTCCCAGTTTCTTTGTAAATCTTTCTGTGCTCACACTGCATTTTGAACTTGTGTTTGAATAATCTACAAAGCTCTTCTGAGCTCCTGCCCCTGCTGTACAATTACCTCACGATTCTCTTCACCGTCTGCTTCTTTTCTGCAAAGCTTTTTGAAATAGCATTTTAGCAAAAGAGAATAACAAACACTAAAATTATGACCATCGATCACTTTTAGATAAAGCTGAACATCTTCCAGCCTCCCTGAATTGATTTGCTTTCCTCCCTTAAGAAAGTAACAGAGAGTAGTTAGTTGATTCATGCGGGGGATTGAATCAATGTAAGTGACAAGCATTGCGGGAGGTAATCTTGTGTGCAGCAGCAGGGAACTTGCAGGACTAGTTGGGAGAGGTCAATTGCCTATTCATCTTTATGTACCACCAGCTAGTTAGGCCATAAAACCTCCAATTTTCCCCTTAAGTACATACCTTTGTTCCCGTGTATAAACAACTCAACTGGCCTTTGTCATATTCTTTCTGCAATTCCAATACCATTAAGGCTTCTCTCAGTGACATGCAAAAATGGCCACTATACATGTAACACCCTACTGTTAAGTACAACAAACTTCTTAGTTGGCTGAGAGGGTAATAATCAAAAAGATACTAATAAAGTGCTATCTGAATATCATTTCTTCTTTCCACTGAGAGTTAAATCTCTGTCAGGCTTGTATACTTTCCTTTTGGACCCTAACTATATAATACAGATTTCATGTGTATTGTAAAACACAAATAATTGAAATTTGTTATTGCTAACCTTTCTTTTTTCCTGAGACAGGGTCTTGCTATGTGGTTCAGGCTGGCCTTGGACTCACTGTGTAGCCCAAGCTGGCCTCAAACTCTCAGCAGGTCTCCTGCCTCAGCCTCCCGAATGTTGTGATTACAGGCATGCGCCACCATGCCTGGCTTTTGCTAACCACATTAACTACATAAGCAATGACATTAATTACATTCACAACACTATTTGCAAAACTATATCATCCAAACAGAAATTTTGCATCTTTTAAGCAATAACTCCCTACCACCACACACAATTAGTCCCTGATAACCTCTATT
>PVKA01008975.1:37262-70574 GCA_004027165.1 Ctenomys sociabilis
CTCTCTCTCTCTCTCTCTCTCTCTCTCTCTCTCTCTCTCTCTCTCTCCACAGAGCTGGGGAGTGAACTCATGACCTGCGCACTAGCCACTAGCCATGTACAACCCAGTCCCTCCTTTGCATTTCTTTTCTTGAGAGATGTTCTTGCTAACTAACTAAATTGCCCAGGTTGGGCTCAAACTTATGCCTCAGTCCTTCAGAAAGCTAAGATTCTAGGTGTGTGCCACCCACCTGCCCAGCCAGATCATTTCTCCCTAGAGGAATATAGGCTGAATGAATGATATTCCACTGTATGCTTGATCCTTCTTATTTAAAAGTTTTACATTTGTGAGTCTGCTTTTCTTATTGTAATATATTAGTAACCTCAAAATCAATATCCAAGAGAGTATGGACATTGATACATATGTAATATGTATACATAATAAGTTTTTTTGCAGGTCATTTTCGTTTTTTGGTATTCAACAATAATTGCATGTCGTACATTGCTGTCTTCAATGTAGTTGCTCAGGTACAATAAAAGGGAAAGAAAATGCTCAAAAGGAAGGAACATTTGGGGTGAGGGGAAGGAGAAAAGAAAGAAAAAAGGGAAGAGGAAAAATCATGTATATATGCACAGAGGACAGTTAATGTTTCTCAGTTTTTGAAGGTAGCACTTAATGCTTAACATTTTATTTTGAACAATTTTACATGCTTATATCTGGTAATCTGTTCATTTTCTTCATTAGTATATGTTTTTAGTATATAATGTTTACATTCCTAGTACAACCACAGTAGAAATCAGTATGAAAATTTAAAAAAAATGCTCAAACTAGAAATCCCACTTGATCCTGCTGTTCCCATGCTAGGATTCTTCCAGAAAGAGTTAAAGATATCATATTACAGTGATACAGGCACTTATAGAAGCACAATTCATGAGACCCAAATTGTTTATAAATATTTGAACACTTGTACATGTTTTCAGCTGAGATTAAACAAGACAGTGTTGTTTTATTTTAGTTTTTGTACCATAAATAAGTGCCATTTTTGTGACTTATTTGGTGTCACATTTTTTCCACTGAATGCTTTTTATTAATGAACCCACTTTTAACATGTCCCCAAACTTAGTACAAAAGTACTGCATAGAGCTCTTAAATGCACAGAAATTGGGATATGCCTCACAAAGAAAGCTCATGTATTAGAGAATCTTTATTCAAGTATGAATTATAGTAGTACTGTCTATTGCATTGATAAATAATGTATATTAAATAAGGACATATTTAATTTAAGTATTAAATAATTTAAATATTACATTAAATGTGCATATTTATATGTACATTAAATATGTCTTTTAAATTTGTAAAATTAATTTGTGCTCTGATTAATTGATGAAAATGCTGTAAGTAGATAGATGTTCACAGGAACTCATCCTGTATTTCCCACAATAATTTAGCATTTGCTACTTTGTTGCCTGTTTTGACAATAGAACCTGACTACAAGGAATGTGAGAGAACTGACTTTACATGCTACATTTTGATTGTCCTCCTCTGTTGGATGAAGTTTAGGTCATCTCTGCTTCTTAGCTCTGCATAAGAAATGCTGCTATGAACATTGGTGTTTATGATCATTTCAGCTTCACCTCCCCTTATTATATATGCCAAGACTGGCTCTTGCAACTGTAGGAGCTCCCTGAGTTACACAGGAGTTGTAGAAACTGAGATTGCCTGCTTCTGTAACCTAAGGGTGGGCAAATGTTTTTCTGTAAAAGTCCACAGAACAAATATTAGGCTTTCTACACCAAGAGGCAAAAACTGAGGTCAGAGATAGTTATAAAATAAGATGGAAAATAAATAGAACTTTTACTGATAGAATTCAAAATATAATAATTCATTACAGATTTTGAAATGTAATTATCCTTTTTTGAATTTTATTTAGTGTATTTGAGATACCAAGTTAATGTTCTAAATAACTCAATCAGTTAGTAGTAATAGAAAAAAATTCTGTCTTTTTATGCTGTGCAGAAATATGTGAGGATCTGTGCAGAAATATGTGAGGGTCTGATTGGAAAACAATCTATAGTTTGCCAATTCTTGTAGTTCAAACAGCTTGCCTTGTTTCTTCTTCTTCTTTCTCCTCCTCCTACTTTTCTTCCTTCTCCTCCTCCTCCTCTTCTTCTTCCTCTTCCTCTTCCACTTCCTCCTCCTCCTCCTTCTTTTTGGTGGAACTGGGGATTGAACTTAGGCCCTTGCACTTGCCAGGGAAGTGCTTATTCTACTGAGACAACTCCCTTGCCCCTTGCCTTGTTTCTGAGGACTACTAAGAAGGTATGATGTAACCAACAATAAAGTGTAAATAAGGGTTGTTAATGGTTTACTGGGTGCACACCTGCTCTCAAGACTTCTCTGCCACTACTTCAGTTTTCTTTCAAAAGGATGCTCAAAACATTCAAAATCAGGTACCTCTGCATTGTTCTTTTGTCCTCCTTTCAGTGAGAGCTCCTTGATTATCCTGTTTAAAATACAAAAACCCTCTCTGCAGCAGCCATTCCTGATTCCTCTTATCCTACATAGCCTCAATCACTTTTCATATACTGTATGATTTCTTCATTCATCATCTTTGTTGCTTACATGACTTTTCCTGCTAGTATATAACCTTGATTAAAGTAGCACTATTTAGCTATTCTAGTCACTCAATATATTTTAAGTGAAATGTGTTATACAATGTAGTTACTAATAAGTCTCCCATATTTGAATTAATGCCCATCTATTATAGCCCTAGAAGAAAGAGCTCTTTCTATACAGACATGCCATGAAAAAATATGTGAATTAATACAATGTAATACAAATAGTAATTTGAGTGTTCAATCTAAGTAACACATTGATTAAAACAAAACACAACAGTGCTTTATATTTGATTGGTACATTTTATTTTATTTTTTGTATTTTAGGGGAGGGTCTACAGGGTTTTCAGGGTCTCACTGCTAGATCAGACTCCTAGTGATCCCCCTGTTTACAAACTCCCAAGAGCAACAGTGCTTTAAATTTTACATGTGAGAAAATTCAAGAAGAAGAAGTCTAATATTCCTAAGCATAAATAACTAATATGATTACCACTACTCTTCCATTATATCTCTCATAAACTAATTATTGAATATTGATAATGTAACAGAAACTGCTCAATAACTCCATTTAGCTTTTACCAGAACCCTGGGACATAAGGGCAGTGGTAGCATTTGACTACTGAGCTCATATTTTAACTATGTCTTTATTTTGTAATAGTCTGAAGTCAATTTATAACCTTGAATATTTTCATTATAAAAGCAAAGGGTAAAAACTATAAAGAAAATCATGAACAAATCAGTAATAAAATGAAGGCACAAATAATTTAAAAACAGTAGAATTGATTAATAAATTTGAGAGTTTTTTGGAGAAACTAAGATAAGTAAATGGAAGATAAAAATGCAAACAAAAATTACAAAGGGGTTATAACTAAAGTGTAGAAGAGGCAAAAATTATAAGATCATATCATACAACAGTATCATAAGTTGAAAATGTCTCCACTCCTAACTCATTTGTGGCAGTTGGTATAATCTGTGCCTCAGAACCTGGCCTTATTTGGAGACAAAGTCTTCACTGATGTAATTAAGTTAAAGTGAGCACATTAGAGTGTATTCTAATCTAGTGTGTTGAGAGATCTTATACAAAGAGGAAATTTGGATACGAAGATCCACACACTAAAAAGAATAATTATGTGAAGACAATGGTTGAAGATAGCCATCTACAAGCCAAGGCCAGGAGGCCAGAACATTTCCTTCCCTCATAGCTCTCAGGAGGAACCAACTATGTCAACTACTTGATTTAGAACTTCAGACTCTATAACTGTGAGATAGCAAATTTCCATCTATTAAGCCACTCAGCTTGTGATACTTTGCCACAATTACGGTAAAATACTATGGCTCCTACATTTGAATTTGTTTTCACATTATGGATATGTTAAAAAAAAATAGTCTACTATGTTATAATTGATTATCAGGTGGATTCTGCCTGGAAGATCCACAGCAAAACCCCTCTTAGACTTTTCTTCTTGAAACTATTTGGATGTGAACAACAACAGCATCTCTTCCCACAAAATTGCTGGTAGCTTGGTACTAATGAGGTCTTTGAGAAGCCATAGTTACTTTGGTTAGTATCTGAAATGGGTTTTGACAAAGAGAGAAATATATTTGTAGGCCAAAATATTTTGATAGGATGAGCTGCCTTACTCTAAGGCAGCAAAGCTGCTTTTAGACTGGAGAACTTGTCTGCTTTGTGGGTAGAAGCCTTTGGCTCAAATGGGCCTCTGGGAGCTAATACCATTTTCATTACTGGATTTTGCTGTTTTTCTTCTTGAAAACCAAGTCCCATAATTAATGCCTGTTTGCTATGGTTCTAGAAAAGGGAACTCTTTGTACTTCAGTGAAAGACACAGAAATGAGAAATATGAGAGGTTAATGAAATGTTTTCACTAAATATTAAACCCATTTCTATTTGAAATTCACATTTGACCTGATTATCTTGGTCTTTGAAGTGTCCAAAAGAGACCGGCTAGTTGACTGAAATGAACACAATGAGCAAGTCAGTGGCCAGTGGTTAAAGCTAGAATAGATCTGATAATACTTCCATTGAAGAGGGACAAATACCGCTGTACTAGCAGGACAAGTTCCCAGGTCAAATTTCAGAGATATAGAGTACTTCAAGTAGTTAAATTATTAATGTGAGAGAATTCAGAAGCAAGACATGGCATGAGTCATAAAGAGTTACTGAGCAGGATCAGACAGATATTTTAGGCTGTCTCCTTCTCAGGGTTGTTATGACCCCTCACATTCCATGAGGAAAGCCAAAATGGAAGAATTTTTGCTGTTTGGAACAAGAAGAAATACCATGTATAGTGAAAATGAAGCAGGATTTGAGGTTGAGCAGACCTGAGTCCAATTTCTGATTTATTTTTCTTCTAATTGTGTGACCTTAAGAGAACTGATTAACTAATATGGCCTTTATATCCTGCATCTGTAGCATATAAGTAATAATGCATCATGTCTGCTTCTACCATGGGCAGGTTTTGTTAAATATGGTCATAGTAGAGTTGGGGGGATCTTGGTGGTCTAAGTGCCTGCCTGGTAAGCCCAAGGACCTGGGTTCGATCCCCAGGGTGCTGTGCTAACCACAGAAACCAGACATGGTGGCACATGCCTATAATCCCAGCACTGGGGTAGCTGAGACAAGAGGATCACTCCAAGACCCAGTACCAAATAAATAAAAGATTAAAAAATAAATTAATAAATAAGATCATGGTATAAATCTTCCAATGTGTGTAAAAGTTTAACAGGAATAGGGATGCAGTCTATCTCTGACTGGTATGGCAGCTGTGGTGTGCATCACCGCTTTACCTAGTCTTTGCGGAGAGATCATAAGGTATACATTAGTCAAGAAGGTCTTGACAGAGATTTACACAAAAGCAAGCTCCAAACTAATAGTGTGACCTCTGCTTTAGCTTTGGTAGCAGATTGGGTCTGGACATGGAATTCTAGACTGGAGCATGGTTTGCTCAGTCCTTCCATGCTGAAACTACTTTTTCCCCAACCTTAAGGCTCCTGAAATTGGGATATCATTAGATGATGACTTTCTGGATACCTGAAGACCTCAGCTGTTTAATGAGGGCACAAAATCCATCAGCTTCTCAGGTTTCAGGCCTGAAATTTCTATTTATCCTGCCTTTGTTTGTGTGTCCCTAGGAGCCAATGAAGACGATATCATATCCTGTCACTGGCATCACAGAGGCTAATGTGGCCCCTAATTGGGATTTAATCCCCAATGAACAAAAAGAAATTTCCCATCCCTGTGGAAATCAAGAAAATTGAACAGCTTTAACTTTTCCAAAATCGAGACTATTTAGTAGAATAAATAACTTTCCAAAGAAAATTATTTTTCTTTTATAATATATTATTTGAGGATCAAAAATTGACACATGGCCCCTCCAGCCACCAAGGAGAAAAAGGTCTTCTAAAAGTGTGTGGTGTTGTGTATACATCTTGCCTTCCTGAGTCTAATAAAATTGAAATCTTATGCCTTTCAAAACATTGCTACATTGAATTCTTCAGATTTGTAAGAGCAAAGTAAGAATGAGGATTCAAATCAATATGGCTTATCCATGAAGAGGCACAAACTCCAGCTATATGCATGGTATTACTGGTATAGTTCCAGAGCAATGCCTTAAGATCAGATAAGCAAATATAACTACCCCCTCCATAAAATCATATGTTTTAGTGTCCTCTATAGAGTTAATTCAAATGAATCAGTACCTGATTTTTCACAAACAACATTACCTTAAAGAAAAGTGATCAGTGTGAACTTTATGCAGCGTAGTTTTCACAATAATGAGAGTAGGTGATAATAACATGAATTAAAAATATCCCAATTCTAAAGAGGACCCAGTGACCAAATGATTTACTTGAAATGGATTTCTTATACTTTCCTTTCCTTGGTAAAGGAAAATAAGAAATTATAAATGAAATCATGGATCAATAATTTTCTGAAATTTTAGGCTCCCTCAAACTTCAGTGCATAGATTAATAACTGTTGGCACGGATGAAGGTCTTTGTCCAGGGTCTTGAGCAAAATTTGATCATGGATTTAGAAGAAATAGAAAACAGGCTTACCAAAACTGTGAACCATGCAAAGCTTAAAGAGAACAATATAATAACTAAGTTAGCTGCACATTACTATAATACCTGCTTTTTATGGCTTATGGATTTCAAGATTCCAGTCCAAAACAGTTGAACTCATTTCCTTGGGCCTCTGGTAGGACAGAAATGTCAGGAAGCTCAAGCAGAGAAAAAAATATCATGCCAGGAAGTGAAAAAGAGAAAGGAATGGACTAGAGTTCCACAACTGTAGTTGTGGGCACATCCCCAATGATGTAGGACCTCCCACAAGATTTCTCTTCCTAAAGACATTCTTGCACTTCGTAACAGCACCATCTGGGAGCCAACCCTTTAATTCATGGACGGTTGAGAGCACATTCAATATTGAAAGTATGGTGGTGACAGAATTAGACTTTCCAAAAATCTCATGGATGACAACAGTGAGCCAAATCTTATGAGGTTTAATAGGGGTAGCTGTGTGAAGTGGTGTACACACTCTTCAAGATATCAAAATGACACAAGTAGGTATTAGAAAAGATGTAGCTTTAATGGCAGTCTGGTAGAAAAGACATGACTCTAGTCAAAACACAAGTATTTTTGTTTTTTTGTTTTTTTTTTTAATTTAGTATCAATTGTTGTCTGAATATGCCCTGGGAGCATGGCTGGCAATGCAGGCCTCCAGATCAAGCCCCTGACCCCTGCACCTGTTTGCAGGTGGTTTAATCTGCTGAGCTATCAAAACAAGGTTAGGTAGGAATAAAAAGTGTGGTGTACCTGCTAGCAAAGATAATAAAATAGCACAAGTAAATCATCTGGAGCAAAGGAGATAATACTCTGTTCATATCCACACTTGTATCCCATGTTCAGCTCCAATGTTCACTCTTGAAAAGCAAAATGGATCAATAGGAGCACGTTCAGAGGAGAAAACTGCAAAACATTTCTTTTGCTCCTGAAGAGAACTTGACAAACCAGGGGATGCATGGCTGATAAAGATAATGACTTGGGGTCACAATAGCTACTTTCAAATATCATGAAGAAAAAGAGCAAAACCAGCTCTGTTTGGTGTAACACTAGGGTAGGACGAAGACAACTGATGAGCACTACAGAAGCATAGGCTATAATGTAATAGAGGGTTGCTTCCCCCATTATTCTCATAGCCACAGCTGATGTATCACTTCAGCAATCTGCTTTAGGGTTGGGTTCCCCTACAAGTAATGATAAACCCCAACATAATAGCAATTTAATCCATACAGGACCATACTTTTTCACATTAGGTGGAAACCAATAGAAATACCAAAATATCTAGAGTCATTTGTGTTAATGAGGAAGGTGAGTGAATCAATACTAATGAAAAAATTATGAAATAACCTATTATACTTATTAAAATGGTTTTTAAAAGTGGAAATATGACTGTTTTGCCAATAAAGTTTTCCATAGTTTATGTGAAGTTTGAATTTACTGAGTTTATTGGGAACACTTCTGGACAAGGTGCTTGCCTCTAAAAGGGCTGGGGTGTAGCTTAAGAATCAAGGGCGCACTTAGCATACACAAGGCCTAGGTCTAATTCCAGAAATGGGAAACAAATAAGATCATTAAGACAAAAGTATGCTTTCCTTGTTGAGACTTAAACAGAAGTGTAAATGCATTAAAAATACAGTTTGTTATTCAAGGTATTAGAATTCATTGGTAATTTAGCAGCTAAAAGAAACTGGATTAATATGGCTTTGCAAATGCTCCACCACATCAAATTTCAACCTATGCAGAGCTGTGTAGCTGAAAAATTTATCCCAAATATTGTAGGGAACCTACAACCAAAATAATTGCAGTGAGTCAGTCTAATTTACAGCTAAATACTGAAGATAACAGGCTTGACTTTCATAAATCCTATATATATTTATTCTTTGGGCACATAACCCGGTTAGTAGAAATAGTACAAATTGAAACAAAACATTCCTGAAAATATGAACAACCTAAATCCAAAACAAGGGCCATGAGGCTTAACACCAATTCAGGTAGAAAAAGGATTTCCAAAAACTTTTAAAGGTTTTTCTGAACATGAATATCCCGCAAAAATAAAAACTGAAAGAAAAGAAATGTTGCCTTACAGGCAGTTTATGTCTCCTTTATATCAAAGAGATTATATGTTCCCCACACTGGTTAAACTAGAATGATAAACGTGGACTCCTCAGACCTACAGTAAATCCAGGAAACCATGAAAAGGCAGAGCTTTAGAATCATTCTTTAGTATTAGCAATAGAACAAAATGGTTTTATACTTCATCTTTTACTTTATTGCTTTTGTAATACAAATAAAGTTTTCAGTGTCAACACTAAAAATGTAATTGAACAATTCCATCTTTTCTTTCCTGCTTTCTTTTAACAGCATGCTTATTTTTTTGCCTCAATTCCTGGGAGCAGAATGAGCAAGATGAGGAGGGAAAGTTCACGAACCACAGGACTTTGGAATTGATTCTAGTATGGTGGAAGATTAGCCAAGGAACAGTGTTTCAAAAATAACATATAATCTTCCTCCTTTTTCCATAGAAAGCTTACCCACAACTTCCTTGAATATGCACACAGATTTCTATGGCAAGTATAATCCCATTCTATTCTTGTCCATTCTTAAACTTATGTTTGATGAACAGTCTTGATAAGCCCATTGTAAGTTGATCATATCAGAATATGGAAATGCATCTGATACAATTAACCTACATAACATCAAAGCTTAATAGCACAGTACTCCAGAAAGTATTTGCTGATTATTCTTGTAATCACAAGGCTACCTAGTTGCTTATTGTCATTTATTCCACTGGCTAGCATCATGAGAGGATTGGATCACACATATATAAACCAGGAAAAGATCAAAATTAAAAATATGAAGTCCTATTTCGGCTGAACTTGTATCCTTTTAGTCCTATCATAAACCTAAGACCTTTAAACAAAACCATTGAAATATAGCAGTTGTCCCTCCCCCTAACCAGCATACTTCAGTTTGTCAGCTTCCTATGTAATAGTTCCAGTTATATTTTCTGTTACTTTTGTTTCTTAGAAATAGCTAACATGGCATGGTGATGCATCCCTATAGTCCCAGCACTTGGGAGGCTGAGACAAAAAGATATTCGTGAGTTTGAGACCAGCCTGGGCTACAAAGCAAGCTAAAGGCCAGCCTGAGCTGTATAGTGAGATGCTGCCTCAAAACAAACAAACAAACAAACAAAAATAAAGAAAGAGATAAAAAGGCTGGTCAGTATTATGTGTATTGAAAAACCAATCCTCAATGATAAGCAGTTCTGCCCTTGTACTTACTGCTCAGTCATCCCATATAAACCTTAGGCCAGTAGAAATCTGTCTGATATTCTGGGAATGGTCCCAATCAGTGCCTATGGACATCAATAAATATATCCCCAAACCCTGGGTGCCATTTCAGTGTTTCTGCTTGCTGTTGCAGTAAAAGTTAGGAACTATTCATACTAGGGAGAATTAGAATCAATGCTGTATTGATCCATAATTTCAAGTACAAATAAAAAGATTTCAAGGTTGGAGCACGAGGTGCTATGGTCTGACTTAGTGTGTGCAAAGATTATTTCTTTCTATAAGTGGTAGGGACCATAATGGATGGCAAGAAAGGATTCTGGAAGTCAAGTTGAGGGTAGTTCAAAAAAAGGCCACTTGTAAGGTGATGGTAAGAAGGTGATGCATAGATGAGAAGGAGGGGAAGTTTGGGGTGTTTTGAAATAAAATTAAAATCATCTCTTGGTGGAATGGATATGGGTTGTAAGAGAAAGAATGAATCTTAAAAGGTTTTTTTTTGCCTGAGTAACTAAAAATTATTTATTGATCTAGAGAAGACAGTGGGAGAACTGATTTAGTCAAGAAACAAAAGTACAGAAAGGCATTTCATGTAACTTAGGGGGAGGGTAAGCTTGTTAGTGCCACAAAGATGCATTTAAAATCATGAGACCAACAGACTAATATACTCAGCATAGTATATTAGAAAAAAGTTTGAGGCCTGAGGATTTCAGTATCTTCCACACTGAATACTGGAAAGGTCATAACAAAGGAAGGTGAGCAGAGTTGAGTAGTAAAAAATGAAGACTGAGACAGAAGAGTTGCTCTAGATGTCCTGAGCAGAGGTAAGTCCAACAGGAGGAAGTGGTCACAAGGAATGGTCTGGAGAATGGGACAGTAGTCAGAGTAATTTTAACTTTTAGAGACTGTATAAGTGATTACCTTTTTCCATGATATGAATATAATGCTGTTAGGAGACTTCTCCTTGTATATTTATGTTCATGCTTATTTGCCACAATAAATAATGGTGGGAAGAACATGACTGTATTTGTCTGTAGCATCTCGCCATTGTTGCATATAATATTATTTCTTATTTTTAGTGAAGTCCCATACACTGACACATTCACCTATGGAATAAAAATGGTCACATTCCACATTTTCAATTGGAAATTTAAATAAAGAAAATCTTTGACAGCTTCTTTAGACCCCACTTTTCTCTGTGTTACACTGATGGGTCAGCAGAATCCTGAAAGTCTGTCACATCAACAGGATTGTTTAGAAGCAGTTGTTAAAGTTTCACTGCTGAGCTGGGTACTTTTAATTTGATATACTGTACTATACATTTCTTTGAACATCCTCCAGTGGAATGGCTGAATTACGCTGAAAGGAAAGCCCTTTAGTTGAGGGGTTTCACGTGACTGATGTTTCTCAGCTATCTGAAGGCACTAGTCCAGCTTATTGTCTCAAAGTGCTAGAAAAGGTAGGCTTTTATAGTTATTTCAAAATAGGAAGGTTATGAATAAGTGTTGAATATATACCAAAAGACAAAATTGCCACACATTTAAAGATCCTGTGGGCTTTTGTGATTCTGGGATTGAATGGTATCACATTTTATAAAATAGGATATAATATAAAACATGTATTTTGTAGAGCTGAATTTGGCTTTGTAGACAAAAGGGCTGCAGAAAATAGAAACAGAACAAAAGATATAACTTTCCTTATAGGATTAAAACAGAGGAGACTTCCCTATTAGACTCAGCTTGAGAAATCCTGTGAGGTTTTTTTTTTATTTTTTATTTTTTATTTTTTTTAATACTATTCCATTTCCAAGCTCAGTTTGACTGCTGTACTTAGCAGAAATGACTGCATCCTAGATTAGTATAGTGGCCTGATGCAAGATGGTAGTCCAAATCAAAGGGTGCACAGGCAGAAGGCAAGTGGGTATCAGACAGCTATGGAGACCTGCTCTATCCTCACTGCTGTCATGGTAGCTTTGCTGAGCTGCAGTCTGCCTTATCCACTATTACAGAAGGCAGGCTGACACCGGACAGATGCAGAGCCCTGGCGAGACCTACTTGCTCCCCCCCACCCCATCACAAGAGATTTGTGGAGCTTTAGCAGGCTCCCATCATCCTGAGCCTTCCTGAGCTGTGACTCAAAAGAAGTCACACTGAACATCACACTTTGGTGAGCCCACCCTGCCCCACCACTGCTGCATGGGTTATTGTTGCTGAGTCCAAGTGAATACTGGGAGCTTCAAAAATGTCAAAACAAAGGAACAAAAGGCAATCTCAAATTCAGGCCACCTAGAACAAGTCCAGAAGACAAGGACATAGAAAACTTCAAGTTCAGACACCTGAAATTTGTGGAACAATAGCAACTGAAATAAAGAAACAACTCTATCAGACTTTGGAAGAAATCAGATTAGATAAAATCTCTCAGGTTAAAAAAATGACAACAATCATGAAAGAATTATTCAGCATATCTAAAGAAGATTCAGATAAAAATAGAGAACAGAAAAATGATGGACACATTGAGTGAACAATAGAGTGAAGAATTAGAATGCATGAAATAGATACAAAAAGATACCCAGGAAACTATGGATTCCATTAAAAGCTGAAAAGAGTACTTGAATGAAACTGAAGATAGACTTTCAGATCTTGAAGTCAGCATTGTAGCTAGTGAACACGAAAGGAAAGATCATTTAACAATAACAAGGAACCAGGTAATAACAAGTCATCAGCTTCAAGATGATGCAAAGAAAAACAATATAAGACTAAGAAGCTCAAACAAAATAGTACAAATTAACACAAATAACTTTTATGTCTTTTTATAGACTATTTCCAAAGGTAGTAACAGAAAATTTGCCAAGCTTGGAAAAAGAATCTGACAAAGAGAGACACAAGGCATTATAGAATTCTAATTGGCCATAATCAAAATAAATCTACACCTAATAATATCTACACATAATCAGAATCTCAGATATTCAGCAAAAGAAAAGATTATTAAAAGCTATAAGAGACAAGAAACAGATCACCTGTAATGGAAAGGCTGTCAGAATCACAGAAGATTTCTCAACACCAAACATCAAGTCAAAAAAAGCTTCGAGTAAGATACTTCAAGTCTTGAGATAAAAACAACTTCCAACCAAGACATCACATTTCATGATGAGATAAGATACTTTCTATGACAAAGAGCAAATGAAGAAATTCATGTCACCAAACCAAACCCACAAAGAATAGTGAAAGATATTCTAGAAAGAGACAAAAGTGACCACAACTTCAAGAACAACAACTCAAAGGAACCACAGAGCAGAGCAAGTAATTAAACAGAGGGAAAAGTAGGGAACCTATAGAAGGATAACATGACAAAGATAAGCTAATGCATATCAGTTATAACCATCAGTGTGTATGTATATGTTATATTAATTTATAGCTATCAAAATAAATGGTCTCAACTCATCAATAAAAAAGTAGATCACTGGAAGAGTAGAAACAAAATCTAACAATATGCTGTATACAAGAGACACAGTTAACTAAAAAAAAATCACAGAGTGATAGTTAAATGATGGAAAATAATACTCTATGTGACAGAAACCCAGAAAAAACAGGGGTAACTAGTCTTGTTGCAGACAATATCAACTTCAAATCAAGAATAGTTAAGAGATAAAGAAGGTCACTACATATGTGTTGGGGAAAAAAGCAAGAGGAAGTGATAACGATCATAAATATATATATGTACCCAATGTAGGAGCTCCCAACTATGTAAGATAAATTTAAACAGACATGAAAAATCAAATTGGCAACAACACAATTGTAATGGGAGTCTTTAACATACCATTATCATAAAGGCATAGATCAACGAGGCAAAAAATCAGCAGAGAAATAACAAAAAACCAAACATGTTAAGAAATGGTCTTAGTAGACATCTACAGTGTTCAACCAAAACAGTCAGAATATGCATTATTTTTCAGGTGCATAGAGAGAGACTCCAAAATAAACCATATTCTAGCGTGTAGAACATGCTTAAGTAAATGCAAAGGAATTGAAAAATCTCATTCCAATTATCTCACTATAGTGCAATAAAACTGGAAATTAATGATGAAAGAAACAACAAAAACTTCATAAACACACGAAAGTTAAATAATACCCTTGTGAAAAATCAATGAGTCACACATAAAATTAAAATAATTAAACAATATTTACAATCAAAGAAAAATGCCGTTACAACTTATAGGAACCTGTGGGTTGAAATGAAAGCTGTCTTAACAGGGAAATTTATAGTAATAAATTCTTACATCAGGAAAACAGAATGAGCCCAAATAAATAATCTTATGCTGCACCTCAAGGCACAATAAAAAGAACATCCATTCAATCCCAAAGCCCAAAGAAGGCAAGAAATCATGAAGATCAGAAATAAATGCAATGGAGCTAAACAAAATATACAAAGAAAACAATGAATGCACAGAAAGAGAAATTAGGGAAACTTCACCTTTCAAAATAACATCCAAAAAATTTGAATACTTAGGAATCAATCTCACAAAGGAAGTAAAAAGATTTATATAGTGAAAGAATAAAAGTCAAACTGCACAGGAAATTCTTCAAAGAATCAACAATTGGCATCTCATCTTTTTGAAAGTGTTTGCACATCAGAAGAAATCACTGGGGCAGGTGAGATAGCTCAGTGGTCTAAAGCACCTGCTGAGGCAAGCTTAGGCAAATGCTCAGGGACCAAGATTTGATCACGAGCACCACATGCCATGTTAGTCCTACCACCCAGGGTAGGCTGAGCTACCAACAGAAAAAAAAAAGAAGAAGAAGAAATCATAACAGAGAAAAAAGAAAACCCATGAAGTCAGAAACAAGTCTAGCAGACTTTCTGTCAGATAAGGAATGCAATCTAGAGCATATAAAGAATTAAAAGAAAAAATCATACTACCAAAATTCAAAGAACTGATCCAAAAATGGGCATCCGAGATGAATATATACTTCAAATGAAGAGATCCAAATGACAGATAAATATATGAAAAATGTTCAACAATATTGGTTATTCAAGAGATGCACATTAGAACAACTCTGAGGTTCCATCTTATGCCAGAAAAATATCTGTTATCATAAAGAAGCCAACCAATAACAAATGCTAGGGAGTCTATAGGTAAAAGGAACCCTTTTCCACTGTTAGTGGGAGTGGAGTGCAGGTTGGTACAACCATTATGGAACTAGGTATAACAATTCCTTAGAAAGCTAGAAGGTCCCATCCAATGCTGCTATTCCCCTTGTAGGTATTTTTCAAAAAAAAAAAAAAAACAGAAATCATCATACCACAGAGATATATGTCCACCCATGATTATAGCAGTGCAATTTGTCATAGCTAAATCTTGGAAACAACCCAAATGCCCATCAACTGAGGAATGGCTAAAAAAGATATGGTATTTTTACACAATGGTGTATTATTCAGCCATAAAAAAGATAACTTTGAGACTTCTGTAGATGAATGGATGCAGGTGGAGACTATATTGGTAAGTGAAATAAATCAGACCCACATGTGCAAACATTGTAGCATCTTGTTAATGTGAGATCTTGAAAGAGTAATGAAAATATAAAAAGTGCAACAGAGACTGTGAAAGGGAAAGAAATTGTTCAATGGGAAGGAAAAATTGGGATGAGGAAAAGGACAAATATAAGAAGAGAAAATGATATATTTGGGTAGATATGTAGAGTAGTTTGTGTAACTGTATTGTCAATTTCTGCTGGTCTTTTGAAAGGAGGAGTTAATGCTTACTATTTTTTTTAATCTGATTTTTTCTTTTTTGAATTTCTTATGTCTTATTTGTTATTATTATTTGTTTTCTAAGCTAATCTTACATATTTATAACTAGTAATGTGAACAATTAATTGGAAAATAGTATCATGCAATAAAGCAAACACTGTTGAATTTCTATCATTTTTAGTGAAATCTTATATTATTTCTAATGCTCTTTTTTCTTTGTATATTTATTTTGTATTCTTTTAAAAAATTTCAAAAATCAGGCCCCCAAATTCAAAGATTCGATCTAAAAATGGACTTCTGAGGTGAATATACACTTTTCAGATGAAGAAATACAAATGGCAAGTAAATATATGAAAAAATGGTCAACATCATTGGTCATTCAAGAAATGCAAATTAAAACAACAGTAACATCTCATCCCAGAAAGAATACCTAACATCAAGAAATCAGCCAGCCAATAACAGAGTCTTAAAGGGCTGTGGAGTAAAAGGAACCCATTTCCATTGTTGGTGGGAGTGCAGACTGGTACAATTACTATGAAAATCAGTGCAGAAGTTTGTTAAAAAGCTAGAACTGGAGATTTCACTCAAGCCAGCTATTACCTTTCTGGGTATTTTTCCACAAGAACTGAAAACATACCTCAGAAATATATGTGCATCCATATTTATAGCAGCACAATTTGTCATAACTAAATTCTAGAAATAGCACAGATGCTCATCAACTGAGGAATGGATAAAGGAGATGTGGTATTTTGAGTATTATTCCATTATGAAATAGATAAATTTGAATCTTTTGTCAGTAAATGGATGTAACTAGAGACCATATTCTTAAGTGAAATAAATCAGAACCACATATGCAAACATTGCATTATTTTCTTAGTGTGAGAATCTGAAAGAGAAAGTAGAATCTGAAGGGTACAATAGACACTTGTAAAAGAGAATGAACTTATTTAAAAAGAAGAGTTACTGAGTTGAGGAGGATAGGGGAAGAGATTGGGGAAAGTGATTTATCTATGAACGTAAACAGGATGGTTTGGACAACTGTACTGTGTATTTCTACTGCTCTATTGAAATGAGAAAATGATGCTTAATTTGTTTTGTCTCCATTTTTAAATTGTTCCTCTTTTTTGTCTTCTTAATTTATTATACATTTCTTTCTTATTTTCTTTCTTCTTCCAATTTTGCATGCACATATCTGGTAATATGAATAATTGGTTGGAAGATAACACAAACAAATACTGTGAAAGTTGTATTACTTTGTTAAGTAAAATTCAGTATCAGCTGTATATTTTTGTTTTAATACTATTTTGTACTCTCTTTAAAAATAAAAATATCTTCCATCTTCCTCGATGCTGCCCACAACCGCCCAGCCAGAGAGACCAACCTGAGACAGCAGGGCTGACTCTGCCGTCTTCCTCGATCCCGCCCACACCCGCCCAGCCAGAGTGACTGGCCTGAGACAGCGGGGCCAGGACCAACTCTAGCAGGCTCCTGGATCCCGCCTCAAAGCCCTCTCAGTGAGTGGGAATTTACACAACACACCAGGCTTCCCAGATCAGTGAGTGTGTGGTGAGTCTGAAGGACAGCCTTTGGCTTCTTTGCACGCACTAGCCAGATCCCCACCCCCAAGCCCTCTAAGCCAGTAACCCGTTTGAAACCTCAGAGCCCACTCAGAAGAAACTCCCTGGATCCCCTGCCCTAAAGCCCGCTGAGTGAGTGGGAATTTACACAACTCCTTGGGCATCAAAGTTCGGTGAGTGGAGAGCTCCAGGTCCACTGCGACAGAGGGACCTTTCCCAGTTTTCTCTGGATCCGGCCTGTGGCCCAGGACCCAGCACAGGTTGGCTGACCCAGCACAGCCTACCCAGTAAATAAGAACATCCACTATCCTTTTGGGAGCCCAGAAGACCTACCAAAGCCCAAGACCACCAACCTGGAGAGCGACCTGCCTGACACAGTAGGGCTGACTCTGGCAACTTTCCGGACCCTCACCCCAAAGACAGCCAAGATAGTGGGAATTTTCACACCTCGCTCTGCATCGAGGTTCAGTTCATGCTCGCCTAACCAGGGAACCAACAGAGGGGAACTATAGCAAAAAGGAACTGAACACAATAGTTAGATCCAAGACAGGCATAACTAGATAATCTCAAACTTAATAGACTGGCACCTGAATCTCAAAACACGCTAAGGTTATAGCTGCACCAAAGCTCTACACCAAAGGTCAGAGGTCAATGCTATACAAAATGACAAGGACAAGGAGAAAAAGGCAATCCCAGGCCTCGAGTCCACCAGGAAATACAGAGGACACTAGCTCAGCTGAAATGAATGAATTAAAAGAAACAGAAGCAAAGGAACAACAGCAGAAAGGTCATGAGGAACTCAATGTAGAAATAATTTCTGAAGTAAAAAATGACTTCTTTGAAAAAAAAAAAAAGAATTCTTTGAAATCATAGCATCTGAAATACAGAAACAAGTCCGGAAATATACAGAGGAAACCCAACTTGGAAGAAACTCTGCAGACAAAGAATTAATAACTACATCTAAAGAAGACATGGCCAACAAAATTAAGTAGATCAGAAATATGTTGGATTACTTGAATGAGCAATACAGAAAAGAAAGAGAATGCATGAAACAGAGTCAAAGAGATGTAGAAGAACTAAAAATATCAATCATGAGTCTACAAAACCATTTGAGTGAAAGCAAAGACAGAGTTTCACATCTTGAAGATGCAGGTGCAGCTAGTGAAAAGATGGCAAAGGATCTCTTAAAAAAAAAAAAAAAAGAATGCAGGAAAAAATAATCCATCACCTGCAAGATAAGGCCAGGTTGAACAATGTGAGAATAATCGGTATCGATGAGAATGAAGGAGTCAATACAAATGACATAAAAAGAATTTGGGGAGAAGGAATCACAGAAAACTTCAAATATGAGGAAAAAATCCACCATTCAGGTCACCAAAGCATACAGAACATGAAATAACTTCAACCCAAGTAAAAACACACCAAGACATATAGTAGTCAAGATCCCAGAAATGCAACACAAGAATAATATATTAAAAACTGCTGGAGAGAAGAAGCAGATCACATTGAAAGGAAAATCCATCAGAATTCAGCTGACCTCTCAACACAAACCATGAAGGCAAGGAGAACATGGAGCAGAGTTCTTCAAGTCCTACACAAAAACAAATTACAGCCCAGATTATTATACCCTGCAAAACTCTCTTTCAAGTTTGATGGAGAAGTGAAATAGTTCCATGACAAAGAGCAACTAAAGAATTTCATGATGACAAAGCTATTCCTTCATAAGATACTGAAAGAGGTTCTAGTGAGAGACAACAATGACCAGAACTCCATGAATGAGAATGGAAGGAACTCACTAAAAAAGATAGACAATTAAACACAGGATACAAAGGAGTAAACACCACCAGGTAACTATCATAACAAACATAATGCAACACATTTCAATTATAACCATCAATGTAAATGGACTCAATTCACCAATTAAGAGAAATAGACTGGCACAGTGGCTTAGCAAACAAAATGCAACAATATGCTGTATGTAAGAAACACACTTAACTCAAAAGGACATTCATAGGCTCAAAGTCAAAGGATGGAAAACAATACTACATGCTCAAGCACCTCAGGAAAAAGCAGGAGTAGCAATTCTGTTATCAGACATTCTCAACTTCAAACCAACAAGGATCAAATGAGACAAAGAGGGCTCAATATATTGGTCAGGGGAAACATTCAAGAGCAAGAGGTAACACTCATAAATATCTTGGCTCCAAACAGAGAAGCACCCAACTATGTAAGACAAATCTTAATGGACATGAAAAACCTAGTAAGACCACAAGCTTAACAAGAGACATTAACACCCCCTTATCTCAAAAAAGTAGACCAGCCAGACAAAAGATTAGCAAGGAACTACCAGAACTGAACCAGAGCTTGGAAAAAATGGACCACTTGGATATTTACAGTGTTCCACCCAACCACAGCTGAATACACATTTTTTTCAGCTGCAAATGGGTCATTTTCCAAAATAGACCACATACTAGTCCAGAGGTCATGCATAATTATATGCAACAAAATAGAAATTATACCATATTATCTGACCACAGTGCATGAAACTGGAAACAAATGACAAAAGAAACCAGAAAAACCCACTGAATTCATGGAATTTAAACAACACCCTATTCAGCAATCAGTGAGCCACAGAAGAAATTCAACAAGAAATACAACAATATCTACAATTCAATGAAAATTCAAGCACAACTTACTGAAATTTATGGGATGTGATGAAAGCAGTTCTTAGAGGGAAAATCATAGCTATGAGCTCACACATTAGGAAAACAAAACAGGAACAAATAAATACCCTAATGTTGCACCTCTGACATCTAGAAAAAACAAAACCCAGAGCACAAGTATATGAAGAAATCATAAAGATTAGAGCAGAAATTAATTCAACTGAGATGAAGAAAACAGTGCAAAGAATACACACATCAAAAATTAGGTTCTTTGAAAGACTAAATAAAGTTGATAAACCTCTGGCCAACCTGATTAAAAACACAAAGAAAAATTCAAGTAAATGCAATAAGGAATGAAAAGGGTGAAATCAGCACAGATCCAGCAGAAACTCAGAACATCATCAATCGTTACTTAGAGAAACTTTACCCTCACAGAATACAAGACACAGAAGAAATGGACTGATTCCTCGAAAGGTACAAATTACCAAAACTGAACCAAGAAGATATACAACTCTCAAAAAGGCAATAACAGTCAATAAAATACAAAATGTAATAAAAGGCCTACTAATAAAGTCCAGGTCCTGATGGATTGACAGCTGAATTCTACAAGAAATTTATGGGTGATAAAATCTCTACACTCCACAAACTCTTCAATGAAATTGAAAAGGAAGCAGTCCTCCAAAAATCATTTCTGTAGGCAAGTAGAATACTGATTCCAAAACCAAGGAAAGACACAACCAAAAAGGAGAACTACAGGCCAATCTCCCTCATGAACATAGAGGCAAAAATACTGAGTAAAGTCCTAGCAAATAGAATACAGCAAATCATCAAGAAGATCATACACCATGACCAGGTAGGATTCATCCCAGGGATGCAAGGATGGTTCAATATTCGAAAATTTATAAATGTAATACACTATATTAATAGACTGAAATCTAAAAACCACATGATCATCTCAATTGATGCAAAGAAAGCTCATTCTTATTCAAAGTCCTATAGAAAATTGGAATAGATGGACTCTAACTTAATTTGATAAAAGCCATCTATGACAACCCAAAAGCTAATAAAATCCTAAATGGGGAAAAACTGAAATAATTTACTCTTAAGTCAGGTACAATACAAGGATGCCCTCTATCACCCCTCCTATTCAATGTAGTTTTGGAATCCTTAGCAACAGCCATTAGAAAAGAGGGAGAAATAAAGGGAATAAAAATAGGTAAAGAAGAAGTTAAATTATGACTATTTGAAGATGACATTATACTTTACTTGGAAGACCCCAAAAATTCCACAAAGAAACTATTAGAACTGATACAGAAATTCAGTAGCACAGCAGGATACACAGTCAATACTCAAAAGTCAATAGCATTCCTCTACACAGATAACAAGCACACTGAAAGGGAAACCATAGAAACAATACCTCTAACAATAGCACTGAGGAAAATGAAATACCTTGGGATTCACTTAACCAAGGAAGTCAAATATCTTTTCACAGAAAATTACAACACCCTAAGAAAAGAAATTATAGAGGATTTCAGAAAATGGAAAGATATTCCATGCTCCTGGATAGGAAGAACCAACATCGTGAAGATGGCCATACTCCCAAAATTGCTGTACAGATTTAATGCAATCCCTATCAAACTGCCACCAACATACCTCCCAGACATAGAGAAATCATCCCTAAAATTTATTTGGAACCACAAAAGACCTAGAGTAGCACAGGCAATGTTGGCCAATAAAGACAAGGCAGGAGGCATCACAATTCCTGACTTGAAATTATACTACAAAAGCCATTGTGATAAAATCAACATGGTACTGGCAACGAAATAGACCTGAGGATCAATGAAATAGATTAGAAGACACAGAAGCATCTATGAATACACTCAGCCATCTGATCTTTGACAAAGGGGCCAAACAAGTTCAATGGAAGAGAGACAGCCTCTTTAAGAAATGGTGCTACAAAATTTGGCTTTGTACATGCCGAAAACTAAAACTTGACCCAGCTCTATCACAGTACCCTAAGCTAAAGTCAAAATGGATTAAAGATCTAAACATTAAAACAGAAACACTCAATATCCTGGAAGACAAAGTAGGAGCAACTCTTGAAAACATAGGGGGAGGTAAAGAGTTCACGAACAAACATATATATGCACAGCAAACACTTGAAAGAATCAACAACTGGGATCAACTCTTCTTGAGGAGTTTCTACACATCAAAAGAAATTGTCAACAGAGTGAAAAGACAACCTACAAGTTCTGAAAAATTCCTAACTAATAAGCAATCAGACAAAGGTCTGCTGTCTAGAATATATAAAGAACTAAGGTATAACAGGGCCCTCAAATTTAAAGACCCAATTCAGAAATGGGCATCTGAGATGAATACACACTTCTCAGAGGATAATATTAAAGAAGCAAATAAATATATGAAAAAATGCTCCACATTGCTAGCCATTCATGAAATGCAAATAAAAACAACACTGAGATACCATCTCACTTCAGAAAGAATGGCTATCATAAGGAAATCAACCAACAACAGATGTTGGAGAGATTGTGGGGAAAAGGGAACACTTCTTCACTGCTGGTGGGAATGGAGACTGGTACAACCATTGTGGAGGTCAGTGTGGAGACTCTGCAGAAGAGTAGGACTGGAAATCCCATTCAAGCCAGCTATCCCCATACTGGGAATTTTCCCAAAGGAACTGAAAACATCGTATCAGTGTAATATATGTGTACCTATGTTTATAGCAGCATAATTTGTGATAGCAAAATCTTGGAAACAACCAAGATGTCCATCACATGAGAAAAGGTTGAAAAAATTGTGGTATTTCTACATAATGGAGTATTACTTAGCTATTAAGAATGATAAACTTGAAACATTTATATTGAAGTGGATTCCACGTGAACATATGCTCATAAATGAAATAAACCAGACACACATACGCAAATATCATCTAGTCTTCCTAGTATAAGAAGTGAAAAGAAGAAATACAAATAGAAATGTACAATGACTAAAAAACTATTGAGTCAGATAGTTAGGACAAACTGAACGGCATATGCTACAGGGTATTAATCAGCATTTCTTCTGGATGGATAACAACCTAAGTTCACTGATCAAAATTGAAGAACTAGATGAGCCACAAGGCCAGCCAACATTTTGGCCCTAGACTTTCAAGGTCAGCGAAGACTCAGGACATAGGTGAACCTGTACTGTGACATCATGAAACTCATTTGCGCCCCAAATTTTCTGAACAAGGAGATTATCTAGTCACAGAGCAAGGAGATCAATGATTTATAATGTACCTGGGGAGAGTCACGTGGAGAGAAAATTTTCTCTCAGGCTCTCACAGAGAGAAAACTGGTCAAGCATTGTCCGTGAATCATCCATATGGATGACACAGATAAAGAATCTACAGAGTAAGGTACAAGATTACAAGATACACCCTGAGGGGACTTCACTGACCTCATCAGAAAAAAAATTGACATGTTTTGGTATATAGGTCTTGCTCTGTCTAGGTCTCATCCATCCAGCAGAAAAGTATAAAAATGAGGGCCATAATAATAAGTTGAGCTGTAAATGGCTACCGTCAACAACTTCTTCAGATAACTCACTATTATTGTGGAATGCTGGACTGTGTTCAACTGTGTCGTCAAGTTCAGGTGCATAAATTGGTTTAATGACAATGGAGTACCCATCTTTGAAAGGTCTAGACAAAAAAGGGGTATAAAAATTAAGAATCATGATGTATGTGTAAAAACATACAGTTAGGATAAATATGCCATGCTTCTGCATAATTCTATAAGAAGCAAGATTTGCACTAATAGTAGTTGGACAAGATATTATGTTGACTTCTAATACTATGGACAACTACTAGGAAAATAACAAGGTAGGAAGTATTAATTATTGAATCTTTGATATAATTCAGGTATAAAAAATAAGATATGTAAACAGCTACACTCTCTTAATTTACTGATAATAGCCATCTACTACAATAATGTCTGTAAGTATAATATCATGTATGTACCTTGTATGATACCAAAACATTATGAAAACAGTTTGCAATGTATTAATTTACAAAAAAATTGTAATTAATTATATGTAAAAATAAATAAATATATTAAAAATAATGTGGTGAAAAAAATAAAAGTAAATAAGAATAAAAACATTTTAAAAATTAAAAAAATACAAATAATTAATGAATCAAGAGTTGGTTCCTTGAAAATATAAACAAAATCAATAAACCCCATCAACCTTATCAAAAAGGAAGGAAAAAATTCAAATTCATGCAATATAGAATGAAGTGGATGAAACCATTACAAGCATTACATAAATTCAGATGATCATCAATACCTAACTCAAAACCTTTACTCTCACAGGATGGAAAACACAGAAGAAGTGGACGGATTCCTAGATACATATGAGTAACAAAGCTGAATCAAGAAGATATAAAAATTATGAATAACCTAATATCAGTCAATGAAATTGAAAATGTAATCCAAAGACTATCAACAAAGAAAAGTCCAGGTCCTGATGGATTCACAGATGAATTCTGTAGGAAATTTAGAAAAGATTTAAAGCCAACACTTCTCAAAATCTACAATTAAATTGAAAGAGAAGCAATTCTCCCTAACACATTCTTGGAAGAAAGTATTACTGTGATACTAAAATCAAAGAACAGCCCAACCAAAAAAGAAAATTGTAGGCCAATACCCCTAATGAACATAGATGCAAAAATCCTGAATCAAATACCATCGAACAGAATTCAGGAAGTCATGAAGAGGATTATGTATCATGACCAAATGGGACTCAACACAAGAATGAAAGGATGTTACAATATACACAAATGAATAAATGTAACACACCACATCAACATAGCCAGTTACAACTATCGCATGATTCTACCAATAGATGCAAAAAAAGCTTTTGATAAAGCCCAATATTTATACATTTTAAATTTTTTTACTAATTTTACTGAGAAACAAATAACAATGTGAGTTTCAAAACCTATTAATAGGACAGTTTCAATAATTAATGCATTGCACATTGTTATCTTCTTAGTGGTTATTCATAGTAAAAGATGCAGATACGATATCCTGTCCAAATACTATTAGTACAAATCTTTCTTCTCAATGAATATGGGGAAATTAGTTGTATATCTACCCTAACTATTTTGTATAGACAGATAAAAAATGGTCCTTCATTTGTATTCCCTTTTTTTATTTAGTTTTGTTAGAGGTGCATATTCCATTGTCATTTAATATTGTAGGTTCATGAATTCAGCAAAATAATCTGATATAGTCCAGTAGTCCATAATAGTAGTGGGTTATACATTAGACTGGCAATGTCAGAAGTTGTTGACTTGAGCCTTTCACTGTTCAGCATATGAATGTGGCTTTAGTTTTTATATGTCGTTTTTATACTTTTCTGTTAGATGGTTAAGACCAAGATAAAGCAAGACTTACTTAACAAGAAATGTAATTTTGTATCTGATAAGTTCAGTCAAGTCCCCTCAAGATTTATCCTGTAACCCTTTACAGCAGTTTGCAGATCCTTTATCAGTGTCAGCCATGTGGATGAGTCTTGGCCATTGCTTGACCAATTTGCTCTCTGTGAAAGCCAGGAAGAATGTATTCTCTCCATGTGACTCTCCTTAAGCATACTATGTCACTGATTGTATTGCTGTGTGGGCCCATAATCTCCTTGATCAGAAAATTTGGGACACAACTGAGTTACATGATGTTACTGTATAGGTTCTCCTCTTTTCTGGACCATCTCTGACCTTGAAAGGCTGCGATAAAATGTTAGCTGTCCTCTCAGCCCTTATTTTTCTCTAATTTTTGGTCTGCAAACTTAAGATGTTAACCCTCCAGAAGAGAAGCTTCTTATTACCTTACAAAATATGCAGTTGGGTTTAACTTTACTCTCTGTCTAAATATCAGACATTTTAGGCATAACATGGAACAGGAATTTTCCATCAAGTATTGATATGTTGAACTTTAAATCCCTGCATAATATGAAGAAAAAGTTAAAAAATACAAACATTTAAAAATATGAATGAACAATTACATATTTTTACACAGAAATTTAGAAATCTAACCATATACAGCATTGTAGCAGGACAGTTCTATGACTCTTTTTCTTGTTTCTTTTTTTCATGTAATGCCCTTTTTTTAAAAGAAACATTTACTTGAGAGATAGTATGGCAATAATTGGTATGTATGACAAGCAGTACGCATTTAAAAGATGAGAATGACAGCCATTCCATTGTGACCCTTCTACTACACATTGCTATCTTCTGTGCAGTTGCTTAGTTCACAGGTATTAGTATATATATATATTGTCAGGGTGAGAATCCTACCAATTAACTTCTAGTTTCAAAAATCTGCTGAGGAGTGTCTGGATCATTGTCTTAAACATCTTGTGCATATAAATTTTTGGCTTTGCCCCTGTCATGTTTCCTAGCTTTTCTCCTTGACTTCTCTTCATTGTTTAATTGTTAAGTTGTCACTTCCCTTTTAATTTTGTTATATCTTTCTATTTTTATTTCTTCTTTTGAGCATTTACACTAGGGAGACAATATGAGTTTTGTACATATGGGTCTGGTTTATTTGATTTGAGTATAATTTCAAGTAGTATCACTTAAATATAAATGCTTCAAGTTTATCATTCTTTATAGCTTAATAATGCTCTATTGTATAAAAATACCACATCTTTGTTATCCATTTCTCAGATGACAGGCATCTTGGTTGTTTCCAAGATTTGGCTATCGCAAATTGTGCTACTATAAACATAGGTCCACATGTTTCACTATGTATGACGTTTTAGGTTCCTCAGGGAAAATTCCCAGTAGGACGATAGCTGCCTTGAATGGGATTTCCAGTCCTAGATTTTAAGAAGTCCACACTGATTTCTGTAATGGTAGCACCAGTCTAGACTCCTAGCAACAGTGGAGAAGGGTTCCTTTTTCTCCCCAGCCTCTCCAACATTTGTTGTTAGTTGATTTGTTTATGATAGCCATTCTTTCAGGGGTGAGATGGTATCTCAGTGGTGTTTTCAATTTCATTTCACAGACTGCTAGTGATGGGAAGTATTTTTTCATATATTTATTCATTTCTTTAATTTCATCCCCTGAGAAGTGTGTGTTTACCTCAGATGTTCATTACTGGATTGAGTCTTGTAATTTTGGGGCCCTAATGATTTTAGCTCTTTATAAATTCTAGAGAGCAGAACTTTGTCTGATTGTTTATTAGTTATGATTTTTCCCAATTTGTGGGTTGTCTTTTCACTTTGTTGTTAATTTCTTCTGACATGCAAAATCTTAATAAGAAGAGATTCCAGTTGTTAATTCTTTGAAGTATTACCTGTGCGATTTGATTTTTGTTCATGAATTCTTTGCCTACCCCTATGTCTTCAAGATTTCCTCCTGCTTTCACTTCTAGCTTAGTACATGGTGATAGACCTGGGTCAAGTTTTGGTTTTTGGCATGTGGAGAACCAGTTTTTCCAGCACCATTTGTTAAAGAGGCTATCTTTCTTCCAGTAAGCATGTTTTGCCACTTTGTCGAAGATCAGGTGGCTGAGTGTGTTGCTAGAGGCCTCTGAATCTTCTAATCTAGTCCATTGATCTTTAAGTCTGTTTTGTTGCTAGTGCCATTCTGATTTTATCACAGTATCTTTGTAGTATAATTTCAAGTCAGGAATTGTAATGCCCCCTGCTTTGTTTTTGTTGGTCAGGATTGCCTTTGCTATTTCAAATAAATTTTAGGAAGGATTTATCTAGGTCTGCGAGGTATGTTGGTGGTATTTTGAGAGGGATTGCATTAAATCTTTACAGCAATTTTGGGAGTATGGCCATCATCACGATGTAGATTCTTCCTATCCAGGAGCTGGGAATATCTTTCCATTTTCTGAAATTCTGTACTATCTCTTTTTTCAGAGTACTGTAATTTTCCTTGAAAAGATCTTTTACTTCTTTGTTTAGATTAATTCCAAGGTATTTTGTTTTCTGAGGTGCTATTGCAAAAGGAATTGTTTCTCTAATTTCCCTCTCAGTGTGTTTGTTATCTGTGCAGAGGAATGCTACTGACTTTTGGGTACTGACTTTGTATCCTGCTATGCTACTGAATTTGTGTATCAATTCTAGTAGCTTCTTGTTGGAATTTTTTGGGTCTTCCAAGAAAAGTATCATGTCATCTGCCAATACTTATTCATTATAAAAGTACTACAGAAAATCAGAATATCTGGTCTTTACTTCAACTTAATAAAAGCAATCTGTGACACACCAACAACCAACATTATACTAAATGGACAAAAGGTGAAAGTTTTTACTTTAAAATCAGAAACACAAATATCTTCTTTTACCACTGTCATTCAATATTGTTCTGGAAGAATTAGCCAGAGCAATTAGACAAGAGGTAAATAAAGGGAATAATGTTTATAGAGGAAGAAGTCAAATCATCATTATTTGTGGATGACATAATATTCTACATAGAAGACCTCCAAAACTCCACTAAGAGAAATGAAGATCTAATAACAAAATTCAGTTATGTAGCAGGACATAAAGTCAACACTCAGAAATCTATAGCATTTCTATACACAAACAACAAATGCATTGAGAGAAAAACTACATGAACCATGCCTTTCACAATAACACCCCCTACAAAAAAAAAAATGAAATTCTTAAGAAACAGTCTCACAGAATACAAAAGATTTATGCAGTGAAAATAATGGTACTCTGATAAAAGTTTAGATATGATATCAGAAAATGGAAACACATTCCTCGCTCTTGGATACAGGAAGAACCATCATTGTGAAAGTGGCCTTACTCCTGAGATTGTTATACAGATTCAAATACAATACCAATTAAAATATCATTAGTATACCTCACATATCTAGAGAAAATATTTCTAAAATTTATCTGGAACCAGAAGAGACTTAGTGTGGTGGTAGTGCACCCCCCAAACTCATGCAGTCATAGGGCAGATGTTTAGGATTTGTGATTAACTCATAATCCACAAGGATTATAGGTATGAGTGCTGATGGTATTATGGGTATGAATATTACACCCAGGCTGGGGCAGATAGCCTGAATGCGATTTAAGGGAGACATATTTTTTTTCTGTTGCCATTGTCGATATATTCCTCCTTTTGCTCTGTGCTCTTTGCTCCTGCCATGAACTACTGCCTTCTGTCCTGGGCCAGTCTGCTTTGGAGTCCGGTGAATATTGGCTTAAACATCCAGTTAACTGTGAACTAAACAAACCTTTCCTTCCTTCATTTTGGGTGTTTGGTATTTGTCACAGCAATGAGAGAAGAGTAACTGAAAAAAAATAGATTAACTGAAACATCTAGAATGACAAAACCACTCCTGGACAACAAAGAAAGCACAGGAGGTATCTCATTCCCTAATTTGAAATTATATGAGAAAGGTACTGTGATTAAAATCAGCATAGTACTGGGGACAAAAAGGACCTGAAGAACAGTGGAACAGATGAGAAGATGCAGATGCAACCACAGAGGCAGCCACCTTATCTTTGACAAAGGGACCAAACATGTTGAATGGAACAAAGTAGTTACTAATAAATTATGCTGGAAAAACTGGCTTTCCACATGCCAATGGCTAAAATTAGACCATGCACAAGACTAGAGTCAAATGGAGCAAATATTTAAATGTCAAAATAGAAGCAGTAAATCTTTGGGAGTACAAGACATAGTGGTTGATAGTTGATGGACAAAAAGACAACTGCATAGGAAATACTTCAAAGAATCAGCAATTGAGATCTCATCTTTTGAAAATTTTCCACATGCCAGAATAATTCATCAACACAGTAAAATGAAAACCCTTGAATTGGGAAAACAAAATTTAGCTGACTGTCCCTCAGACAAAGGACCTCAATCTAAAACATATAAATAATTTCGAAAAATAAGGCCCCTAATATTCAGTGACCCAATCTAAAAATGAGCATCTCAGATGAATATACATTTTTCAGATGGTGAAATATAAATGGCAAGTCAGTATATGAAAAAATGTTCAGTGTCATTGGTCATTCAAGAGATGTAAATTAAAACAATTCTGAAATTCCATCTCACCCCAGAAAGAATGGCTATCATCAAGATGTCAACCAATAACAACTTCTGGAGGGGCTGTAGGGAAAAAGGAACCCTTCTCCACTGTTGGTGAGAGTATAAAATTGTACATCTATGGAGATCAGTATAGATATTCCTCAAAAGGATAGGACTGGAAGTCCCATTCAAGCCAGCTATTCCCTTCCTGGATATTTTCCCAGAAGAAGTGAAAACATGATACCACACCTACAGGTTTGCATCTATGTTTTTCGCAGTGCAAGTTGTTATAGTTAAATCTTGGAAACTCAAATGCTCATCAACTGAGGGATGGATAAAAAAGCTGTGGTATTTTTATTAAATGGAATATGACTCAGTTATCAAAAAGAGAAAGCTTGAGATTTTCATAGACAAATGGGTGTAACTAGGGAAAATATTTATAAGTAAAATTAATCAGACCTGCATGTATAAACATTATGTTGTCTCACTAGTGTGAGAACATGAAAGTTAATTAAAATCTGAAAGGTACGATAGATACTGTGAAAGGGCAACAATCTATTCAAAAGGAAGGAAGAACTGGGATGATGAAAAGGACAAAAGAAATAAAAAATGAATGGAAAAAGATATATTTATATACACAGGATAGTTTGGATATTAACAGCTGATTTCTGCTGTTTTCCTGAATGGAGCTGTTAATACTCAAGTTTTCCTTTTCAATTTCTTCCTCCCCTCCCCTCCGTACTTTGGCAGAACAAAGAATTGAAGTCAGAGGAAGTGCTTATTCTACTGAGCTATCTCCTTGGCCTCTTTAATTTCTTATAGCTTTTAAAAAATAATTTTGCATGCTTATATCTGGTAATCTAAACAACTAATCTAAATTTGTGGTTGTCTTTTCACTCTGTTGACAATTTCTTTTGACATGCAAAAGCTCCGTAAGAAGAGTTGATCCCAGTTGTTGATTCTTTCAAGTGCTTCCCATGCGAATATATATTTGTTCATGAAATCTTTCCCTACCCCTATATCTTTAAGAGTTCCTCCTACTTTCTCTTCTAGGAGATTGAGTGTTTCTGTTTTAATGTTTAGATCTTTCATCCATTTTGACTTTAACTTAGTCCATGGTGATCGAGCTGGGTCAAGTTTTAGTTTTTGGCATGTACAAAGCCATGTTTTCAAGCACCATTTGTTGAAGAGGCTATCTTTCTTCCAGTGAGCTTGCCTAGCCCCTTCGTCAAAGATAAGATGGCTGAGTGTTTTTGTAGATGCCTCTGTGTCTTCTAATCTATTCCACTGATCCTCAGGTCTATTTTGTTGCCAATACTATGTTGATTTTATCACAGTGGCTTTGTAGTATAATTTCAAGTCAGGAATTGTGATGCCTCCTGCCTTGTCTTTATTGGCCAAGATTGCCTTTGCTATTCTAGGTTTTTTGTGGTTCCAAATAAATTTTAGGAACGATTTCTCTAGGTCTCGGAGGTATGTTGGTGGCAGTTTGATAGGGATTGCATTAAATCTGTACAGCAATTTTTAAAAAATCCTAACTAATAAGCAATCAGACAAAGATCTTCTGTCTAGAATATATAAAGAACTAAGATACAACAGGGCCCTCAAATTTAAAGATCCAATTCAGAAATGGGCATCTGACATGAACTCACACTTATCAGAGGACAAAATTAAAGAAGCAAATAAATATATGAAAAAATGCTTGACATTGCTAGCCATTCATGAAATGCAAATAAAAACAACACTGAGATACCATCTCACTCCAGAAAGAATGGCTATCATAAGGAAATCAACCAACAACAAATGTTGGAGAGGTTGTGGGGAAAAGGGAACACTTCTCCACTGCTGGTGGGAATGGAGACTGGTACAACCATTGTGGAGGTTAGTGTGGAGACTCCTCAAAACAGTAGGACTAGAAATCCCATTCAAGCCAGCTATCCCCCTACTGGGAATTTTCCCAAAGGATCTGGAAACATTGTATCATAGTGATATATGTGTACCTATGTTTATAGCAGCACAATGTGTGATAGCAAAATCTTGGAAACAACCAAGATGTCTGTCACATGAGGAATGGTTGAAAAAGATGTGGTATTCCTATACAATGGAGTATTACTCAGCTATTAAGAATGATAAGTTTGAAGCATTTATACTGAAGTGGATGCCACTTGAGCATATACTCATAAGTGAAATAAACCAGACACACATTTGTAAATATTATATAGTCTCCCTAGTATAACAAGTGAAAAGCAGAAATACAAAAGGAAACGTACAACAACTAAAATCAGTTCAGTCAGATAAGGCAAAGTGAATGGCATATGCTGCAGGATACTAATCAGCTTTTCTTCTGGATGGTTAACAACCTAAGTTCACAAGTGAGAACTGGAGAAATAGAAGAGCCACAAGGCCACCCAACATTTTGGCTCTAGCCTTTCAAGGTCAGCGAAGACTCAGGACATAGGAGAACCTGTAAAGCAAAATCATGAAACTCAGGTGAGCTCCAAATTTTCTGAACAAGGAGATTATGGAGTCACAGAGGAAAGAGACTGAAGTTCTATAGTGTGCCTTGAGAGAGTCGCATGAAGGGAAAACTTTCTCTCAGGCTCTCACAGAGAGCAAACTGATCAACATTGGCCGTGACTCATCCACATGGATGACACAGACAAAGGATCTACAGAATAATGTACAGGATTACAAGATAAATCCTGAGGGAACTTCACTGACCACATAAGAAACATAAAGTACATGTGTTGGTATGTAAGTCTTGCTCTATCTAGGTCTTAACCATCCACCAGAAACGTATAAAAATGAAGTATACATCGTGGGGCCATAGTATTAAGCTGAGCTGTAAATGGCTATGGTCGACAACTTCTTTGAATAACTCACTATTGTTATGGAATGCTGGACTGTGTTGGATTGTGGTGTCGAGTTCAAGCACCTAAGGTAGTTGAATGACAATGGAGTGCCCACCTTTGACAGGTATAGACAAAGGAAGGGGTGTAGAAAGAAAAAATCATGATGTGTGTGTATAGACAGTACAGTTGGGACAGATAACGCTGTGCTTCTACATAATCCTATGAGAGGCAAGATCTGCACTAATGGTGGTTGGACAAGATATTATGTCGGCTTTTAGTGCTATGGTCATCCACTAGGTAAATAATTATTGAATTTTTGATATAATTTCACCTATAAAAAAACCTGTAAATATAATATCATGTATGCACCTTGTACAATACCAAAACGTTATGAAAACAGTTTGCTATGTATTAATTCATCGACTCTGTATGGTTAAGGTGTTTTGAAACTGTCTGA